>ONZK01001585.1:57273-77719 GCA_900322385.1 Pharnaceum exiguum | reverse complement strand
GATGAGGACGTGAATTAGAAGGACATACAGCAAGGAAAGCAGTAGAATATCCAACACAGGTGATTCATCAGGAGAAGGGAATAAAAAAAGAACTGATAATTTTTTGGTAGTCTACTGTATTGACAAATCTAGAACTAGCAGTTTTCAAATCAAAGAACGAAATAAACAGGTGACTGTTTTCATGCAACTCTTCACAAGTTTTTCCATATAACCATCTTATTAAGAGTATCTATTCAAGCATATTTAAAAAAAAAAGAGAGAGGTCAAATTTAATGAAGGTGATCATCAATATCTATCAAAATACAAAATTAGTTGTGACTTGTGACAATAACCAGTAAAATGAGTGCTGCCTTCCCGTAGGTTTTCTTCTACTGCCAAATCTTCTAATTAAAAAGTAAGCTTCGCCACTCCCATAAGTTGCAAAGTTATAGCAACAATGAAAAAGAAAATTATCAGCAGTCCACCAAGCAGAGTGCTAATCAATAATCCAAAAAAGAGAAGGAACTAAAAGGAGTGAAGAGGGTTAATATACTGCACACAGCACTGCAAAACTGGCTTCTACTTTGCTTAACACTAGATTCAGCTGCCTTACCTAGGTAATTCCCATTCCTCTCGTAATCTGCCAAGAAATGAGCCACCACGACAGAAGGGATAACATATCCTATATTCTCAGCATCTTCTGATTTGAGGCCCTATATCAAGAGTATCACATGGAATATCAGAGAGGAGTAGAGGACACATAGCTAGTACATACACAAGAATGGTTATTAATGTAATCATCGATGAGAAATGCATCATAGAAACTAAAGATATGGAAATCAAGCACAACTAATCGTTAATGTTGCAGCCTTATCATATGTAGCCTGACTAGGAATACAGCATAAGTATACCTGAAAGGCAACCCCAACGCATTCACCCTGGGCATTGAATGCTGGGCCTCCGCTATTTCCTGAAAAGAAACTAGAAGTGTAAGTAGAAGTTACTGACTTGTTTTACATCTACAATGTCTGCTAGTAAACTTAATTAACCAGGAAAGCAAACAGCACTGACCAGGATTTAAGGCAGCATCAATTTGAATGCCTAGCAAGTCAGCGGATCCATGACTATACAGTGTAACCTTTAGGAAACATAAATGATTTAAGATTTAGAGTGCTTGATTTCATCTAGCAGAACAGACAACATAGCATAGCTTTATACATAGTACATCTGCAAAATTTCATTCTTACAGCCAAATCTGGGTACGGAAAGTTCTATGTATACACGCGTAAAAATACCAAAAATAAACGAAAAAAATGGAGCACAGCATTAAATCATATTACATGACAACAAATCTTCCGAAAACTATTTATATTTTTCCTTAATTATCCATTTGCACTTTATTTACGGACACAACCTCTCCTCTTTTAAAAAAGGAGAAAGGTTGTGTGCATCTTGTCCCCAGGACCCCCATGATATGTGGATTAGAGTGGGTTGTTGTTGCTGAAGCATCCATTTGCATGTTATTTCCGTTACTCTATTTTAGGCACAATTTTCAGAAAGAAGCTCAAAGAAACTTCGAATAAGCATACAGAGTTCCATTTTGGAACAATCAAGGAACAACATTACATTCTTTATTTATTAACAAATATAATTGTCATGAAGACTACAATGACAATACAAACTCAAAAGCAAACAAAGACATGTACTTGGTAAACATGGGAAAGTAGGTTACCGTCGAAAAAATATTCTATCACCAAAAGTTGCATGAGATAAACGCAAACAAACCTCTATCCGTGACACCACTCCCTTGGTCACAGAAATAGTTTCCCCTCCAAGGGGATATCCTACTAAAGTCACCGCATCCTGCCCATGACAAAGCATCATCAGAAGGAATTAGAAGTTAACATGAAATACAAATTTCTGTAATTTCATAAAAAATTAACAAACAATTAATTTTTGATGCATTGTAATTTTTGCAATAATGACTCTATTTAACTAGGGCATGCCATAGGATGAGGATGGCATATGAGTACCCAAGCATAAAATGGTCATCTGAAAAGGAAAAGTTTTTGGTGGTCTACTAGGTAAGTGCATAACGATTCCCAAAATATACATAAGAAGCAGATAGGAACACCAAAGAAACATAGGATGAAAGCTGTAAGATACTCTTGCATCAAACTACAAAAGTTAAGGGCTGATCCATAGTTCAGCATACATAGTTTGCTAATTGCTTTATTTTATGGAAATTTGGCAGCTCGCTGCAAGCTTTACTAATAGATTATTCAAGTGCAGAAGACCTATGCATCAACAGCACTAGTCTTATAAAACTAAATTAAAATAAAAATCATATTTAAAATGCTGACAAATATTTGAAGCTTTAATAACAATGAGAAAAGACCGCAACCTTTTTTTTTGTCACCCAAATTGACAGGCTGGTGAAACCACAAGCCAGTATCACTTGACTTGTAATTACATCTCTAGTGGATTTCCAATAAACAATCCAGTTGTTATATCATATATTTGGTACATCTAAGGGTCTCCTACCCGGTAGCATTGATGTCTCTATATCTCTCCTCTTCCTTTAAAAAATTATACAATATTTTAAAAAATGGCTTAGAGAAAAACTAGAGGGTAGGCCACCCGGAGGGTATACCAAACAATATCCTATTTGGTGGGTGGTGGTCAAACACGGATTTTAGCATTTGTTTGAGTCCCAATAACATGGCTAGCGATTTCACAATACAAGTTAGTATGTATGGGGATATCTATTCTGTGCGATGCACAGAATAAGATATTTATTGTTGCTTTGAAAATGAAAAAAGCTTCTATATTCACTTTGGAAACATAATTTGGCATTAACACCGTACCCCCCTTCCCATTAACACGCATAACTCCATCCATCTTCCCAAATACCTGTATCAACTCAAGCATCACTGCCTATACATCTTTCAACTCAAAAAAAAAAATGCAGCCTTGCACCCCCAACGGCCACCACCCTCAGCGAAAGCTATCTGCCACCACATTGAGATCATCAATCACCACCCTTGTCACAACCAAATCATCATCTCCTTTACAAGTACCATCGAACGGTTCAATCATCTCAGTTTCTTTTACATTTTTTCAAATTTAAACCATTTTAGTAGGCGGCGACGGGAAATCATAACCTAAACCCTAAACCCCTAATTTAATTTCTCTTTTTATTTTAGGGTTCACCCTTCCCTACCTTTCCCCTTAGGGTGTAGTTTTGATAGTTGCCGGCGAAGCCGGCAATGTGCTTGCGGTGGTGGAAATAGGTACTTCGACACCGGTGGTTGATGTGATAATTTTTTTATTGTTGTGGGTGTAGTGGTATGGCTGCGTTGATGTGGGTTGATGTGTCAATTTTTTTTATCGTTGTGGGTGTGGTGTTGGGAAATCGTTGGTTGTGTTCATGAGAGAAGAAACTTGATCTGGGAATTACTCATACGAGACTACGAGTACATGTTAAGTCAGTAATAACTTATGTAGGGACCACTAAAGAATCTCAATAAATGTTTTATCACAGAAACTAAATTAAAAACAGAAAAGCAATTAAGTCACAGAGTAGACGCCCCGACTATGTAAAATAGCAAATATTTTTTCATGTATAGAGTCATAAAAGCAATTATTTTTTGCACTCAAAGCAGAAAAAAACACCTGTAGATGTGGCAATTGCCCAAATTGCAGTGGCTCAGCATCCTTCCAGAACTCATCACTTTCCACGGAAAGCAAAGCTAGGTCACAATCAACTCCTCTAGCTAAAACCTACACATAATAAAGAACTGTGAGGAAAGTGTGCGTGTGTGAGAGAGAGAGAGAGAGAGAGAGAGAGAGAGAAGAACTATACAGTATAGGAGCAAATTTTTCTTTTTTTTTTCGAGGAAAGTATTGGACCACTAAACAAGCATATAGGCAGTGCACAATTAAACTACCCAGAGATGTACAATCTATGATGACAAATAGCCATGTTGAAAGAATAGTACCTTGCCAATGAATTTCCTGTCATCTCCCCTTTTTTTCACTTTCACCTGGAAATAATAGACAATGCATACTATAACAGTGCAAACACTTAAAACAGCTAATTTCAGAAAAATGTTAGGAACGAACTAGAAGCGAAACAAATCCAAGATCCTTCATTGAAAAAATTGGACAACGAGATTTGTTACCATTGGATCACAGTTGATACTATCACCCCTAATCATGCATTATAATATGAAGCTCACCAGTGTATCATTTTGAACGCAATGTGCATTTGTCAAAAGCTTTCGCTCCCCAATCATAAAAGCACTGCAGATACTCTTCCATAATGTCAATAAATATCCTCACTAGAGTGATTAGGGGCCAATGGGGTAGATGAATTATAAGGCTGAAAGATACCTGCCCGTAAAAGTATATTGTCGTCTCTGTTGCCATGGAAGTATATAATCAGGTTCACTATCAGCACAAAAGACCTGGACAAAATGAAGCAACTCATCAGCAGAATACAGAGAATGCATTCAAGTTATCTTTTCTTAAATGTTTTTCCATTTTGAGTCACAGGTACTAGCAACAGGACATAGAAGAACTACTACAACAACCAAGGCTTAAAACCAGACAATTGGAACCGGCTAACATGAGACACTCATAAGAAGCAATGAACATAGAAGGCGTCATACATATAAAGAGAACACAAACGTACAAAGAAATTATACAAGGAATGCGGGATTAGTCAAACAATATCAGCCACATGGATTCTCTCCCTTCAGTTTGCTAAATTATAGTATGCATTGTATTCGTAAAGGTTAAGCTTAGTATAATAAAGGGGAAAAAAGTTAACATGGCTAATGTTCACTCATGACTGTTTTAGACCGAGCACAAATAAAAATGAAGAACCAGATATCCACCGGGGCAGGAGAAATTTGCTAGAACCAGAATTACCAAGTTTTCTTAGGACTAGAAATAGGCATACCTTCACAACAGCGTCTAGATAGCGCACATCTCGACGATTCCCTTCTTCACCCTGAGATACAATTTTGACTCGTCTTAATATAAAATGTTCTGCTACTTGAGACATAGTATTAACTAAAATCCAATTTCAATCTTCTTCCTTGATTGAAAAATATACTTGCACCACGGCAGTGTACCTGCAGTTCACTGAGCTCATATGCAGGTCCCTTCTCATCTTTTTGATGCACGCCAAGTGACTTTGAAATTGTTGATAGAGATCGCCCCTTGTCCTTTGTTTCATGGTCATCGAGTTTGTGTTTAGACATCCCGAAAGACATCTTACGGGATATGGCTTCTGCCTGGAAAACCTAGTAAAACGTATACAAGTTAATCTTTAAGCAAAAGATTCATTCATTGTGCAACACAGTTTCAGTAGAAGCAATTCCATATTGCCATTGTACGAACCACATGATACAGGCTTACTAATAGTTCTCCTAAGTCTTATCATTCGTGGAGTTCACCGTCACTATTTCCGGCATCTAGACATACTCGTAATTTGAGAAAAAACACTCCAACTCTCAAAAAAAGCAACTTTAATGATGAATTTGCTACATACATACTAAAAAAAAACACCTTTCCTTCTCTTTCCTTTTTTTAATCAATATTATCCACACCGAATATGGACCTGTTCTTTTCAGCTTCTATTAACTGAACTAAACTAAACTAAACTAAACTAAAATGCGCTGAACTGATACTAACTAGACTACACTGAAAAGAAGTTACAAAGAACAAGCCCTATGTTCAACATCACCTTTAACTCTAACACCCTCTTCACATGTTCAGCATTCCATTGCCTTCACCATCACATTTCCAACAACCTCAAAATAACATAAACATACCATCCACTTCTACAAAAACACATCTTTCCTTCCATAATTCTCTCTCGATATAGTACATGATTTACCACTTGTTCGAATTGCTAATCTACTTCCAACTTCCAAGTAACATCATCAAACTATGAAGCTCACAAACATCTTCACCTTTCACTGCTCGGTGCTCACATTCATTTAAACCCCCCTTCACCACATACATACGGATGAACTATGAAGTATAAATTACTCCATTCAACCCAATTTCACACATTGCTCATTCTTATCATCACCGTACTAGCAATGTGACAACTAATTTAAGACAAACGGGATATAGAATACCCCTACTCAAAACTTTCCATTTCTGTTACATTATACTCAAACTTATAATCCCACCAAAATAAAATTAAAAAAAAAGTTTCTCATAATCAAAACATCATCATTTGAAATCCCAACAATACCCTTCAAGTATTTATCAAATGACACTCTCCTTAGTACTCTACAAACCAAACAAACACTTAAACTAGCTTGCAGCTTGCTTGAATAAATGTGACAACTAAATTGAGACGACACCCGAAAAATATATTTGTATTCCACTACAGCATACAAGTCAAGCAAAAATAAAAGGAAACAGAAAATGGGTTTTTTCTCTTGTTTTTTACCTTTCTCCTAGTAGGAATGACTGTTTTGTTGTTGTTGTTGTTGTTGTTGCCAATGCCATACTTTGGAAACATGAGTGAGTGTGAGTGGTGCAACTGCCAGCAGCTGCAGCTCAGTCCCCCGACCAGCGCCATGTAGTGCTTTTGAGGGGAGGGAATTTGGACGAGGAGAGAGAGTGGAGTACTGGAGTGGGAGTGGTAGTAGCACTGACAGTGAAGAGTATCTGGTTTCGTTGGTTTATCTTCTTCAGTTCTTTGGCGCTGCTTCTTTTCTTTCTGTTTTACTTGCTGATAGATTAACAAAAAAGGAAAAGAGGGCTGATTATTTAGTTTGAGGCTTGGGCTATAGAGTTTTGTTAAATACAACTTGCGCCCAATCGAGCTAATTAGGTAATGTCCAAAAGACTCAAGCCCAATTGAACCAAATAGCTTTTGGACATGACTAATCGACTATTATCATGTGTAAATGATTTATATTTCGGTTCTAAAAAAAATGTTTTATATCTCCTTAGAAACATTTGTGTGCACATAATTCATACATGAGACTGTATAATAGGGGTCATTATTATGTAGTTGAAGGTTCATTATTGTGTAGTTGAAGGTTTATTATTGTGTAGTCGAGAGATCATTAATATCCAGTTTCATATATGAAACGGGTTTACACAAGTTTTGGTGATATTTCTTTCAAGAGTTCTACATAATCTTTCTTATCTTTTCAAATACTCGTAGCTGAGAAAACAACGTCCATTTCAAATTAAAGTAATTTGGTGAAGTGCGAAGTTAAGATAATTAAAAGTAGTAATGATTTTAACTTCTATTATGATAAATTGAACTATGTAAACTACATCACTTAAGGCTTTTCACTTATTTTCTAGTTGATGTTGTTGGAATGTTTAAGTGCTCAAATAATTACTACACATGATCCAAAATAAGTGTCATCATACACTTATACACACATATTAAGAAAATAGTTTCACTTTGTTCATTCCAACAACTATGTGATTGGAATTGGGAATGGTATATTTGAAATTAATTCGAACAACTACGTAGTATGTTTCTAAAATCTATCTATATAAACACTTAAAAGTTGTCATGTGTCATTTTATCATCTTGTATGACTATTAGCATTACATAATTACTTTTATTTTTTTAAGTTTCTAAAATTTTCTATTATGCAATAAGTCTATAATTAAAAAAACTCTTTATATTCCGAAATACTTTTACACTTTCTCCCTTAGGAAAAAGGAAGACTCCACCTCTAGAACGCTGTTATGAAAAATATACCAGTTAAAAACTTCACATTTCATATGTATGCTCACGAGTCACAAACACAAATTATTTGAAAAAACAATCAATTATTTCATAGACAATAGGTAAAAAGAAAAATTTACTACAGAAATCATTATTTTTATTATCACATTCTGCACGGTACCATATCAAAATTACAATTTCTAAATTTGCTTGCTAACCTATTCGTGCATTAGCACAGGAAGAAAAAAAAGTTTGAAAAGTTAAATACTTTTTTTTAGGAGAGTTAATTAGTTAAATACTTAAATGGCGCAATCATTACCGAACTACTCTATAATAATAGGCTACCCCAGCGCACACCATTAAATGCAGCTGCATCTGCATTTCCAGGAAATGCAACGGATAGAAGACTAAGCTAAACAATAAAACAACAATAGTTGACATACAAGGCACTAAGTCAACTACTTGTACTTATTAGTTATTACTGAATGAGCAATTCCTGCGACCATTTCAGTTCTTACAAAGCTTACAAACATAATCTGACATTGCAACAATGGTTCCATCTAGTCCATCTTTTTCTGATGGCGAAAACTACCTTTCTTCACCCTTGCAGGAAGACCACCCCAACTACAACCAGTCATCACCACCTTCTGCAGTATTAGAATCAGCTGAAATCGACATCGAGGGGGTCATCGAAATGGTGAGAAGAAAGGCTGCCGACGAAAGCATCAATGTGAACTCACGTTCTATTGAAGCAAACTTGTATGGCTACCTGATCAATGGTAGCATAGAGGAAGTACTAAGTTTGTCTGACAAGCTGTGGGAGTTTCGAACTGTCCAAGACAAAAATTCTGTCCTGCACGTTGCTGCATTATCAGGTCAACACAGAATAATTCCTGAAATAATCCCATTTTGTAAGGATATCATAAGACGGAAGAATGCGAAGGGAGATCTTGCCCTGCACACTGCAGCCAGGGTGGGAAATCTGGACGTGCTCGCGGCTCTGACTGAATGGAAGTGCTATGTGTGTGATGAAGGAAGTATAGGGAGGGAGTTGTTCGGTGTGGTGAACAAGGAGGGGGATACCCCGTTGCATATTGCACTAGAGAGTAATGATGAAGAGATGGCTAGGTTTCTGGTGACCGAGTATGGAGAAGCGTGCACCCAGATGAACAAGAAGAAAGAATGTCCATTGTATTTGGCTGTCAAGGCTGGTTATTGGGAGCTCGTTAAGAGGATGATTCAGATTATCAAGGAGATGGGGCCAGATTCAGGGGTTGCCCTGCTTCAAGGAAAGTCAGTGGTTCATGCTGCCATTGAGGCCAACCAAATTGGTAACCTTATTAAAACTAAAGCATTAAACCATACTTTTGCAGCAAAATAGATAATGTGCTGAGATTCATTAGTCTTGGTCATGAAAACAACTTCCGTACTTGATACATCAAATGTGGCATCAGAGTTAAGAACATTAAAATCTCAGAACCGTGAAGCATGTGACCATGTCCATATGCATTCAAGTCTCTTCTGCTGTTGGTTCGTTAACTTGGTTTACTATTGCTAACTTTTGTTTGTTGTTGGGTGAAACTGATGAAAATTCATATACTTCTATCAGTTACCGGATTACAGCATTGCCCTTTTTTATTTTCTATTTTAAAACCACTGCCAGAACTCTGTGGGAAAGACAGGATTCTGAAAATTTGTTCATCTGTGAATATATATCTTCTAAAGACAACTGAGTGTTCTTGTTTCAATTAATAAACCTCCCCATTAGTTTTGATAGAAATATACCAAAAAACAATTCCTTACCTTCTCAAAATCTGCCGCTTCTTTGCATGTACTGTGCAGAAATCGTTGATGAGATACTCCAAAACCTGGACAAACTGATTGAATCAGTAGATGAACTAGATCGAACACCACTATCTTATGCATCGTTTAAAGGTAACCTGGAAGTGGTTCAGTACCTGCTCACGAAATTCCCCAACATTGCATTTAAATGTGACAAGGATGAAGATGGCTCCTTCCCAATCCACAAGGCCGCAAGCAGCGGGCACATAGATGTCATCCTAGCACTTCATTGCACAAAGAAGTTGCCAAACAGGAGAGGCCAAAACATCCTTCACGTGGCAGCTGCGAGTGGACAATCAAAATTGGTCTCTTATTTGTTAGGAAAACTGGAGCTAGAGAGATTAATAAATTCAAAAGATGAAGATGGCAATACTCCCTTGCACTTAGCCACCAAGGGGTTCCATCCAAGGGTAGTCTATATTTTGACAAGGGAGAACAGAGTCAAGCCAGAGTTGCAGAACAAGGATGGATTGACAGCTCTTGATGTAGCCGAAATCTATGCAGGTTCAAACCCCACATTTGAAGCGGTATGTAATTACTCTACTATTCTATCTTTAACATTGCTTACTATTGCTCAGTCCAGCTGCAGCTGCAGTAGCATATCAGTAGTCCAGAGGAATCTGTTATGTCAGGGCTTAGAGCTTAGTTGAGCCATATTAATCAGTACATGATAGAATAAGTCAAGTAGCTGTCAAGCTAACAACTTCAAAGAGGAAAATATAAACATATATAACTATTTCAATCAATGCAAGAAAAATACCCACTTTGTTAGTAGAGCCTAAACTTAACTTTCGTCCTGCTAAATTATGCAGCGGCTAACATGGATGGCCCTAAGATATATTGATGCACCTCGAAGCTCACAATCAACAAGAAAGAGTAGTATGCAGAAGTATATTCAACAAGAAGAAGAGAATGCTTATCAGACAACCAGCTACGGGGAGAAAAATAGAAAAGCAAACAACAAGAAAGAGTTGGAGGGCTACAAGGCCAGGATTGACACTCATTTGCTAGTAGCAACCCTAGCAGCCACAGTCACCTTCGCAGCTGGGTTTACCTTACCAGGTGGCTATGAGCAGGATGGCCAACATAAGGGTATGGCAGTGTTTTCTGATAAATGGGCGTTTCAGGTGTTTGTGATATGTAACACAGCAGCCATGTACAGCTCCATACTAACAGTTGTCACTCTCATTTGGGCACAAATGGGTGATCTTAAGTTAATCTTGGTGTCACTTAAATTTGCTTTGCCATTGTTAGGGTTTGCTCTGGCCATGATGTCCCTGGCATTCATGATGGGTGTGTTTGTTGCACTAGAAAACCTAAAGTGGCTCTGCTATGTAGTTCTAGGCATGGGATCCATCTTCTTGGCAGTTGTGCTGTTGTTCTTCATTCCACTATACAATCCATCTTACATTAGGAATCCGGTTTTCCGGTTTTTCTGTTCAGGTACATTTCTCTTGATGTTGATAGTATGCGAGAAAAGCAATATTAAGTAAGCCTAGGACCAGTTATGAGCTTTGGCGAACTTCCCCAAATTCACCTATTTAATTTTGTAGTAGAGATTTGTTTAATATGTATATAAGAATGAGATCGTATCTTCTCTATCAGCATGTGTTTGACGATAAACTTTCAGAAAGTAAATTGATTCATAAAGAAATTAACATAGAAGCAAATGAACATTGAGAGAAATGTCATTCCAAAGGTAATTACATCTCTTTTATTCTTGCGAAAATGACTAATAGCTGCAAGTTCTTAGCTCTAAGTTCCTAAATTTCTGTTCCGGAAGAAGCTTTATCCAAGTACAGTGAAGCATTTATCATCTCAGGTCATGTTCAGACACTATCCAATAAAAATTTCTTAAAGTACCTTTCACAGATATTCTTGATCCCCAAATTGGCCTTCTCAGATAATGCTCAACAAGTCAGGCTGAAATGTCGTCAATTGCTTGGGTTTAAGACCCCCAGCATTTCAGCAACCAGCGCTCCCAAATTACAGCTTCAAGAAAAGCATCATCACCTTGTTCTTGAACTAAGCAAATGAAGCAGCTGTAAATGAACCAAACAATATGCACTTGTGGCTTATAAGGTACTCCCTCTGTTTCTAAAAGTTCTTCCACTTTTGAGGAGTGCACACATTTTAAGAAAACTGGAAAAAGACTACTTGACCCTCAACAAGTGGGTGAGTGAAAATGAGGGTAGAGTAATTTGGCTGAAGTACAAGGGGTAAATGAGTCATTTAGCCAAAAAAATCATGCTAGATATGAAAAGTGGAAGAACTTTCTGAGACAAACAAAAAAGAAAAAGTGGAAGAACTTTCAGAAACAGAGGGAGTACTAAATGTTGAGGCATTAGGACACAACTTGTTCCTCAACCGTTATGGTTTGTACTCAGTTTGATTAGTCTACATAAAGCCCTCATATCACAACGAATAGATGACAAACCAGCAACATAACCAGAAAGCAGAAAAGGTGACTTACAACCAGAGCCAATCAAACTCCAGAATATCAGCACCAGCAGGTATTCTGCAAAAGCGTCTTGAGTATCCGGCAAATGTCTTGTCCCATGTTCATCCCTTGTTCAGCATTGTTTTCTTTCGAACACCTGCATAAGAGGGAAAGAAGTAGGTGAGACAAAATCATGCACACGCTTACAACACTAGACTACATTGTTCCTCCAAGAAACCAAAGGGATCGAGCGAGATAAAATTTGGACTCTCAAGCTATACGCCTCACGGGGATGAAACAAGGATACCCTTTAATCATAGCATGAACAGATAATCAGATAGTCACAATCAATGTGGATATAGATAAAGCACATGTTCAATTTCTAATAACTTCTTTTCAATTCAGTCAGCTCAGCTCGTATCTTTGCCTCTTTGGACACAAAAACTTGCCGTGAACTGCTTCACATATGAGACTAATTCACTAATGACATAAAAGGTTATTAATGACCCATCGGTGGTGATTAGTGACCATGTGGGTTCACACAAATTTGTCATAAAAAGTTGGGACACCGATTTTTATTCGCAAATATATTTATATATATTATCGGTACGGTCATGTAGTTTCATAAATGAACAATATTGAGAGGGCGTTGATGAGCACTAATTGAGTGTCAAAACAATTAGACAAAAGTTTCAATAGAGCACATTTCACAAATTTAAGTTCAATGAATAAAAGATAAATAGAACTTGTCCAAAATGTATCAAGTTACTCCTATAACATGAATGACCACCAAATAGCAAAATATTAACACATATTAGCCCTTCAAACTCTCAACAAGTCTTTGGTACACCGGGTGTACCGGTACACCTTGCATTTATGACTAATTACAAAGGGACTGACTAATAGCATTAAAAACGTGACTAGTGATATATGTTGGAATACTAGTTATAAATGTATAAGGTGTACCCATACACCCGGTGTACCTAACAATTGGAGTCAAACTCTTGGCTTCTCTCTCACCAAAAAAAAGTATCAAAAAACTGATCACATATACGCGGCAGAATCATTCTACGCCAAAAAAATAATAATAGAAAGCAGAAAATGGGTTTTGTTTTTTAAGTTTTTACCTTTCAAAGTGAAGAAAAATGGTAAGCATTTTTTTTTTCCAACAGGAACTTTGTTGAATTCTGTTGTAGCCACTAGCCAAAGCTAATACAAGGAGAGAGAGTGGAGTGCAGAACTGTGGGAGACGGGGTTGGCCTTTGGCGCTGCTTCTTTTACTTTCGTTCTGATAATTAAAAAGGTAAAAACAAAGGTTGATTGGGCTTGAGGCTTTGGACAATAACATGTAACAAAAATGAATTGAGCCCAATTGGCTAACTGGAGTACTACGAACGCTGGGCACACTATTTAATATTTATCATGCTTATTTATTTTTCTTTTCGATATAATTGATCATGCTTATTATCTTCTCTTTTCAAATAATCGAGAAATGATAACACCAATTCTAAGTGTTAATAAATGTTCCCTTGGAAAAAATTTGAAAATTTTCTATCAATGAAGGGAGATGTCTAGTCAAGTAAAATTCAGATTAAGTAATGATTTGAACCAAATTATACAAAAGCTGATTTGAACAATTTAAATTATATCAAAACGAATAGTTATATGTACAATGACAAACAAAATTGTAAATCAAGTTAAAGTTGGAGCTAGGGTTGCACTTTTGTAGCAAAAGCTATCGAGGTAAGACAGAAAGGTAATATCTGTAACTTATGAATTTAAAATGATATGAAAGAATTATAAAAGTACAAATCGAGCCCCCAACTTTTTTTTTTTGACGAAAGGGAGGCATTGAGACCGGTAAGAATCGAGCCCCCAACTTTAAGGAATGAAGGTGTGTTCTTTACAACTTGAGCAATTATCTACTCTTTTTTATGTGGAGAGTTTAACATTATTAAACATAACGGGCCGCATATTGAACATGACCAAATCAAAAAAAGAAAAAGAACACTAATACATCAGAAAAATCTATGGACTTAACTTCTTCCTCTTTTTTTTTGCTAGTTAATGCTATTTTGAGTTGGATTACTAAACTCTAGAAATAAATTAAGATATTTGTTCAAATTCCAGATAATGTCATGACAAGATTAACAAAGTAAGCACTAGCTCTTATGTGACATTGTTTAGCAATCAATATTGTTCATTAACTTGTTCTTTTTCGTGATCATGAGAGGAAAGATGGTAATTTTGTTGTAAATCATATCGATAAAGTTATTCCTACAAGAGTAGAACAATCTTAGATTAGTTGTTACTAGAGGTTATTTAAAAGTAAGATATTTTTGCAAAGTTTTTTATTCGAAACATTATTGCAAAAAATTAAGAAAACTAAACTAGTTAACACCATTATTGTGCCTATCGCTGCCATCTACTAAACAACGGGCTACGTTTTTTCACGAACGTAATAAGGCATTTGTAGGGGGTTTTCCACCTTTTGTTCCCTTATTAAGTTAATATCATATGTGTGGTTTTATCGTTATATGACATATTATTTAGCCACTACGCAACCATTACGCGCGAATGTCCACAGACACTACTCTCACTCTATTATAGGCTAACAGCTTACAGCTGCATTTCCTGGAAAGGCAACTGAAAGAACACTGAAACCACATGAGTTGACACACAAGCAAGCACCAAGTCAACTACTAGTACTAATTAGCAATTCCTACGCCACATTCACTTCTTACAAAGATAACCTGACATTGTAACAATGGTTCCCTCTAGTTCATCTTCCTCTGATGGCCAAAACGACATTTCTTCTCCCTTGCAGGAAGAAGACCCCAACAACAACCAGTCACCACCTGCTGCGGTATTAGAACCAGCTGAAATCGACATCCAGGGGGTCATTGATTCGGTGGAAAAATATGCTGCCGAACACAGCAACCGCTTCTCTCTACGCAGCAGTGTTTCATCGTCACAAAACTCGAATGAAGAACAAGAACTCAACAGACACATAAATACAAACGTCCGCCCTATTGAAGCGGACTTGTATGGCCACCTGGTCAATGGAAGCAAGGGGGTAGTACTAAGCCAGTTTGGCAATCTGTGGGAGCTTCAAACTGACAGAGACAAGAATTCTGTCCTCCACATTGCTGCACTGTCAGGCCAAGACATGCTGATTACTGATTTGATCCCATATTGTAAGGACATCATAAGTTGGAAGAACGCGAAGGAAGATCTTGCCCTGCACACTGCAGCCAGGGTGGGGAATCTGGACGTGCTCAGGGCATTGACTGCATGGGATAGGTATGTGTGTGATGGGGGAAGTATAGGAAGAGAGTTGTTGGGGGTGGCAAACAAGGAGGGGGATACCCCATTGCACATTGCATTAGAAGGTAATGATGAACAGATGGCTTGTTTTCTGGTGGATAAATACGGAGAGGCGTGTATCCAGATGAACCAAAGGCAAGAGTGTCCATTGTATTTGGCTGTCAAGGCGGGTTATTGGAAGCTTGTTAAGAATATGATTCAGATTATTAAGGAGATGGAACCAGAGACTCAGGACACTCTGCTTAAAGGAAACTCTGTGGTTCATGCTGCCATCAAGGCCAACAAAATCGGTAACCTTATTATTACTGGAGCTTCACCTATTGAAGTATACTTATGTTGCTATAGAGAGTTTGTGCAAATTTAGTCATGAATCAAAAAACTGCCGTACTTGATAAATCATATGTGGCATCAGAATTACAAAAATTACAAATCACAGAACCTGTAAAGCATGTCTATACGCATTTAAGTCTCTTCTTCTGGTTCATTTAACACTGCAAAAAATTTGTTTGTTGTTGGATTATGAGCATTCATATGCTTGTTTTTTTCTTCTTTTTATGTCAGCTAGTGCACTGACAGAATGTGTGTATTTGTGTGTGTGTGTTAGTGTGTGTGTGTGTGTGTTAGTGTGTGTGTGCGTGTGTGTTTGTGTGTGCGTGTGTGTGTTGAGATTGCCAGAACCCTTTATGAGTTTTGAACATGTGCTCATCTGTGTATAAATCTGCTTAAAAAACTGATATTGTACTGTCGTTTATTTGTATTATATTAATACAGAACACAATTGCTATAAATTCTCAAGTTCTGCCCCTGTTTTTGCATGTACTGAGCAGAAATCATAGATGAAATACGGCAAAACCTTCAGAACCTGATTGAATCAGTTGATGAACTAGGTCGAACACCACTATCTTATGCATCATTTAAAGGTAACCTAAAAGTGGTTCGATACCTGCTCAGCGAATTCCCCTCCAGTGCATTTAAATGTGACGAGGACGAAGATGGCTCCTTCCCGATCCACAAGGCCGCAAGCGGTGGGCACATAGATGTCATCCGAGCACTTTATTGCACAAAGAAGTTGCCAAACAGGAGAGGTCAAAACATCCTTCACATGGCGGCTGCGAGTGGACAATCCAAATTGGTTTCTTACTTGTTAGAAAAACCGGAGCTAGAGAGATTAATAAATTCAAAAGACGAAGATGGCAATACTCCCTTGCACTTAGCCACCATGGGTTTCCATCCCAGGGTAGTCTACATTTTGACAAGGGAAAACAGAGTCAAGCCAGGGTTACAGAACAAGGATGGATTGACAGCTCTTGATGTAGCCGAAATTTATGCAGGTTCATCCCCCACATTTGAAGCGGTATGTAATGAGGATTCTACTGCCCTATCCTTACATTGCTTAATATTGCTCAGCCTGTTGCAGTACCATATCTCTAGTCTAGGAATATTTGTTATGTCAGGGCCAGCAGCTCATTAAATTCAAAGTGATCAGTGCTTGATAAAATAAGTCATGTCGCTGATAAACAAACAACTTTAAGGGAGGAAATATAATTTAAAAAGATAAAACAATCAATGCAAGTAAAGCCTGAACTTAACTTTTGAGTTTCGTCCTACTAATTATGCAGCGGCTAACATGGATGGCCCTAAGATATATTGATGCACCACGAAGCTCACAATCAACAAGAAAGAGCTATGTGCAGAAAGAAATTCAAAGGAAAAAATATCAAACAACCAGCTACAAGAAGGAAAACCGAAAAGCAAACAACAAGACAGAGTTAGAAAGCTACAAGGCCAGGATTGACACTCAGTTGCTAGTAGCAACTCTAGTTGCCACAGTGACCTTTGCAGCTGGGTTTACCCTTCCAGGCGGCTATCAGCAGGATGGCAAACAGGTCGGTCTTGCAGTCTTGTCTGAAAAAAGGGCGTTTCAAGTGTTTGTGATATGCAACACAGCAGCCATGTACAGCTCCATATTAACCGTTGTCACACTCATTTGGGCACATATGGGTGATCTTAAATTAATCTTGGTGTCCCTTAGATTTGCTCTGCCGTTGTTAGGGTTTGCTCTGGCTATGATGTCCCTGGCATTCATGATGGGTGTGTTTGTTGCGCTAGAGAACCTACAGTGGCTCTCCTATGTGGTTCTAGGCATGGGCTCTGTCTTCTTGGCTATTGTGCTCTTGTTCTTCATTCCACTTTACAATCCATCTTACATTAGGAATCCAGTTGCCCGATTTTTCTTTTCTGGTGCATTCCTCCTGTTGTTGCTAGTATGTGAGAAAAGCAAGATGGACTATGCTTAGGACAGTTAGAAGCTTTAACGAACATTGGAAATTTCACCACTGTTCAAATGAATTTTGTAATAGAGTTTTGATTAGTTTGAATGTTTTGCATATAAGAATGAGATTAAGTCTTCTCAATCAGCAAGTGCTTAAAGATGAACTTCCAGAAAGAAAGTGAATCACAGTGAACAAAACTATGTTTTTTTTTTAGATAAGAAAGATTTTCATTAATAAGGAGGACAAGTTGTTCTCCAAATAGAAGGTTACAAATTAGACCACCAAATGGCATGTCATTCCAAAAGAACTTAGACTCTTCTATCCTTCCGAATACAATCAATAACTGCCAGGTTTTCTTAGTTCTTACTCTAACTTACTTAAATTCTGTTCCTAAGAAGTTCTGTTTGGAGTACAGAAAAGCTTTGATCATCTCCATGTTCAGCCACTACTATTCAAAACAAATTAGGTACAGTACGCTTCACAGAGTTTTCCCCACATCTGACAGCATGAAACTCTTCTATGAGGATAGATTCCAGACAGTACTCAAGAAGTCAAGCAGGAATATTGAAGAGTTTTCTCGGGTTAGACCCCCAGCAAACTACAGCGCTCCAACTAATTGCAGCTTCAAGAGGAGCATTAGCCTATTTTTGGACTAAGCAAAGGAGCAAAGGAAGCTGCTATTTCAATGAACCTTTACAATATGCACTCAGGATTATCAGGGTTCTAGATGTTGAGGTATTCGGACACTTCTTGTTTCCTCAACCGCTCTACTCCCCACCCTATTCGAATAACCTACATACAGCCTCTAATATCACATACAATTAGATGATCAGAGGTAAAAATAAAAAGACTAACCAGCAACATAGCCAGAAAGTGGTAAAAGTGACTTACAACCGGAGCTAATCAGAATCAAGAATCTCAGCACCAGGTATTCTGTAAAAGCGTCTACAGTATCCAGAGAATGTGTCTTTTTGCTGCGGTATCAAAGTTCTTCGACGCCTATTAGAGAATCCTTGCCCAATTATAGAATCATACAAGTCTCCCTTGTCCATCCTTTGGTCAACGCTGTTTTCTTTTGAGAAACTGCATGTGAGAGAAACAAAGAGGTGAGATTAGTCTATGCCCACTGCTTACGCACTACAATACATTATTTCTTTAAGAAATCAAACGGATCGAGCTGAGATAGAACTTGTACTCCCAAGCTTCATGCCTTCATTGGAAGAAACGGGGACACCACTTAAGCATAGCAAATCCACTGGTCTAGGATGAAATGCAACAACTTGCTCAAATTAGATGGATGGCCACCAAATAGCTATCCAACAGAAATTTCGAACACAAACTACCCTTCTGATTCGCTAGCAAGACCTAAATTACAAGAACTTTTCATTGAGACACTGGTTACTTGGACATGGGTACGGACACTGACAAAGTGACAATTCATTTTAGGCTAAATTATTTAGGCATTTGCTGAGTTTGACCCTTGGGCACCCACCCAGGCTGGACACTTCCCGCCGAGTCCTGGTCACATAGACCAAGAGATTCTCAGTCAGCCAGCGGGATATCCCGCAGGTGTCCCCCCCAAAAAAGGGTACAACATACTCCTAAGTCCTTTCTATCTCAAATTGTATGTCACTGTGCCAGTCTCTCAAATTTAAGAAAATAGTCCCATCAATGTAGTAGTCTTTATTTGGCATATCAATGTCACAAAAATTTTAAGAAAACAAGTATTTTATTCGACAAATGACAAGCTGAGGAACTTAAACCCTGAGTGGGTAGCTTAGTTGGTAAGAATGAGACTTATTCTAGAGGTCCCAAGTTCGAGTCTCCAGTCTCCTCAAGGCCATTGGAGGTTTTACCGGTCGTTAACTTCAGGGCCCATGGGATTAGTAAGGCAAAGGCTAGATACCCATGTTATCTGACAAAAAACAAGCTGGGCAACCTATATTGCTGCATAAATAAATAATACAAAAAAAAAATGAAGGAACTACAGATAAGATCTGCAGAACCTATTCATGAACGAGATTTGACATAAGTGTCCCGGCAGCATGAACTACAGGGATACACAGGACAAGCTTCCCTCCCATAACTAAAATGAAAGATTTTCAAAGCAAAGCAATGATGTATTACCACATGCCATGACGAGATTGAGCAACACGAATAAACAAAATACGAGATCACATAAATAAAGTTCTGATGGAGAAGGAAAAAGGTGACATGGTAAGGTGGAGAAATACCGCTCCCGGATAATTTGAAAAGCTTCTTTTGTCGCGTAAGGTAGACCTGTCTTTGGATCTCGATACCTGAGATATAAAGAGATTCATTACTCAACTGGCCTAGAAGAAAATTGTTAATCATAAATGTGGCAAATAGATCAGGACTTAAAAATCACTCTCAGCCACAAAAAAAAAGTATCAGAAAACTGATCAGATATATATTACTTACTTAGCTGGCAGTCCGGTAATCGCGCATACAGCTTTCTGGGGATCTGCATGCAAAGACAACATCAATAGTAAAGTTTTGATTGAACAAAGAACAAACCCGTAAGCATATAATGAGATCCAGTAGCACTAGCAGAGCTTCCTCCCTTCCTAACATACTGTGTGCAAGGTTCTAAGAATGCTAGCTCCACTACACAACAACAAAAAGAACTGCAGCTTCTCAATGATAACATGAAAAATGATTTCCAAGCCTTGAAGATGACGCAAGCCCATGTACAAACACATATTACCAATCATAGATCACCATTAGTAAGTCAAAGCTTGGACAGCATAGCTACCCAGCTCCAACCATGTGATGGCAAACACTGCTCTCACTTGATGCGAAGCTTGCGAACCTCCCCCCCCCCCCCCCCCCCCCCCCCCC
>ONZK01001585.1:31345-52892 GCA_900322385.1 Pharnaceum exiguum | reverse complement strand
AACAGCCAATATTGGCAGAGTCCGGGTGACATAACTGTTGGAAGTCAACACCTGCCAATTGAAGATATCCATGATATCCTTGAGGCACACCAAACTAACTCACTAACACAAAGAGCTTCTGCTGCATAGCCAATGCAACTTCAAAGTGTACAACGGCAATCTCTATGGGGCGCAGTCTAACACACAATAGGGAGACCATTTCTTTGCTTCTCTAGAAAACATGGAAATCCATCTTTGCCTGACTAATTCCATGGGTCCTGAAGTTAACAACCAGGAAAAACTCATGCGGCTCTGTCAAGACTCGAACTAGGACCTCTGCAACAGATCTCACAAGTCTTGCCAACTAAGCTACCCACTCACAGTTGCAATACGGAATTCTTTGACACATCCCAAAAAGCCTGATCAAAAAAGATTGTTTCTTCTCAATCATCTTCAAAAGTGCAAACCCCCAGCATCACCCACTATAATGGATAGAACAACTATAGAGGGGCTTAGTTGGTCTACATCAGCCATGAGGATAGATATTGGTTCAGTCGTTCAGTGTCCGTTGAAGAGGTGCTTCATAAATTTGTTTATTGAAAGAGGTGACAAAGATACTTTTAGAGAAAATCTACAGCTTAAAAAGCAATATCATGAACCCATCAAAGCATATAAGTCACATGAGTAGCCACTGCCACATGGTCCTCAAAAGATATCAAAAACTATATTATAAAATGACACTTAAACAGAAACTGACCTTCGTCGTGGCTTGCAATGCTGCACGCATTGCATCTCGTTCAGCCTGTTTCACTACCACGGCAGTTCGCGTAGATTTCCGCACGGTTCGCTCCTCTTCAACTTCATCGGCGTGTTCTGGGGTGCTAGGTTGTCCAGAGCTCTTTCGAGCATTTGGGATTCCCTTTGATCCTGAAAGGTCCTCCTTCGTTGCATCATTCAGAGATTCTTCCAGCTTTGACAGCTCCTTCTTTTTCTTTTTCTTCTTCGGCAGCTGTTTTCCTGGATATATTAGCCGTTTCTTTGGCCTCCTTTCCCTGCAAGAGAAATCAATCCATGACGTGCTCCTACAGCTGCAGAAGAAGAACAAACAATACAATGTAGCTCAAAATGTACCTGGCATCTGCATCTTTATCTCCTTCTTCATCATCAGGATCAGACTCCTAAACAAGAAAGCATGTATGCGACAATTAAAGAATACGTCTCTCACAACAGAAACGCATGTTTGGATGTAGCAAGGAGAACAAACATTTCAAACTTGAGAGGAAGCATAAAATTTCAAAAATCGAAAAGGCAAAAAGCTCATATATAAACTTACATCTTCATTAAAATCACTATCAAACTCATCAGCCGCCTCTGGTTCCGCTTCATACTCATCATCATGCTCTTCCTGAGAAACAAACCGACACACTTCAAATTAAACACTCAACTGCGAAACCCTTACCTAATCAAATCATCAAAACCTTACACGACCAACATAATTCCCTCCTAGGTGAAATCTTAGAACGAAATGGCAACCAACATCTCCTTCCATTCATTTCTTTTTAATTTTGTCACCATAAGATGGTAACCAAGTTAACTTAACCAAAACATTTCACTAAACTCTAGGGGGAACAAATACTTTAAAAGTAAATTTAAGCACAAAATTTGAGTGAACCCGTTTCATATATGAGACAGGGTCATTAATGAAAAAAGGTTGATTAATGATCCTACAGTGGTCAGTGGTCATTTATTATCCCTGATGGTCATTAGTGACCCTGTCTAATATATGAAACGGGTTCACCCAAATTTTCCTGATTCGACGATAAGATAACATGGGTTATTACAATATAAAAAAAAAAACTAAGCTAAATTATAGTCCAATATAAAAACACACCAATAATCAACTCACATATTGATCAATCATATTGAAAAGTCAAAAAACAAAGACAGTATTTTATTTCACCTCTTTAAGTGCTTCCTGGTTCCAGAATGCCTCATCATCTTCATTCTCATCATCAAGCAACTTGTTCATCCTTCATATTTACAGAACACAAATAAATACGTTAAATAAAAACCAAAAACATGGGCCCACCCAGAATAGTTATAAAAAAGAAACTGATAAAGATGCGAAAAAAGGAAAAGAAAAGAAGAGACCTTTTGCCTCGGGTAGCTCGAGAGCCACGGTCGAGGAAGACCACCGGAGGTTCATCGTTCTCTGGTTCCATTGTGTTTTTACTTTTTTGGTGTGGGAAGAAATGAAATGAAATTAAATGAAATGGGTTTATTTATATGATGGTATGCGGAGATGATATATATAGTTGAGTGGACAAACTGATGTGTGAGGGAGTGAGGGAGTGAGGGAGGGAGGGAGGAAGGGGAGAAGGAACTGGACAAGTCTGATTGTCCAGCCACGGGAGAAGTGTCCTTTTTTTGGGTGGGGAGGGGGGTTAGGAAAATGGATTTTTTTGCATAGAAGAATAATCTAATTTTCTTTTTTTTTTTAAATGGAATATCCAATTTTCATCCAACATATATAAATTAATTAAAGAATTTTTAAAAAAAGTTTTTAAGTGGTTTTTTTTTTGCATTGTATGATGGGCTGCATGAAAGAAATTTAATGAAGAAAAAACATATATATGTTGATTGGATTTATTTTATTTCAAATATGTATGCTTGTGAGATGAGATGACTATTGATTCTTCATCCATCTATCAATATGCGGTCTATGCATCTATCACATTTTTGATTTTTATTCTTTTTACTCTGTTAATATGAGCTCTCATGTGTTGGTTTTCTAGAGACATCTTTATATCGCGAAGGGCGCCATTTATCGATCTTATATTATTATTCTACTTTGATGAGGAGTGTTTTGATGTTACTTTGGGTATCCTCATTTTGCCTCTTGTTAGTAATTAATTCAGATAAGATTTATTTAAAAAAAAAATCACATTAAGTGCAACTTAGAGCTTTTTGGCTAACATGTGAATTTAATACCTGGGGACAGAGGCGGAGCCACACATTTAGGCCATGTGGTGCACACTATTACCACTTGAATAAATTTCGGTCCAAATTTTTTTCCCCGCCCCTGGGTGCAGAGGTTAAAAGTACCTAAATTTTCACCAAATTGCCATAATACCAAATACCAATCAGGGATTCAATCATTCAAATGAATTAAATCAAACTAATAAAGTAATTGTGAAATAAAATCAACCAAAAAATTAAACTCAATATTTAGAATTAAATTGCAAAATGAAGGGGCTTTGAATTTCGGAATTTTTCACCAGGTACCCCTGAACTTTAGAATAATTCACAATATACCAATTAATGTTGAAAAATTCACCAGGTACCCCTCAACTTTACTTTTCTAGCACGAGATACCCACTGTTGAAACGGAGCAGAGACGTCGTTAGTTTTTTGGACGTGGCTCACTTGTATTGGGTAGGGGTTATGTTGAATGACTTACATACCCTTTATATGTAATATATGGGGTGGTCTTGGGGTGGTGTACTTTATTTGTGTCGATTTTGTGTTGTTTGTGGTGGGCGACTCATTAGAAAAAATATAAAGGGAGAGAGTGGGAAATCTAGAGTTTGAGTGTTGGACCGATGACGCTTAGAGAGTTAGAGGGAAAAGAGTGAGAAACGTAGTGTAGGAATGGGCATTTATGTAAATTAACAGAGTGAGCAAAGTTCAGTGGGTATCTTGTGAAAAAAAAACAAAGTTCAGGGGTTGTGAATTTTTCAATATCAATGGATATATTTGAATTATCTCAACGTTTAGGGTACCTAGTGAAAAATCCGTTGAATTTTTGATGGCTAATTTGAGGAGTTGAGGTTTCAATTGATGGAGGAACCGAGGAAAGAAAAGAGAGTGTGGGAGTGGAGATGGGTGTCTGGCCTAGGCTCCTGGGAAGTGGGAAGTGGCAGCGCCGCTGCAAGTGGGAGAGGCTGCCGCAACGTGGTTGGGTGTAGATCTGGCCAACAGACTAAGAGAGTGCCGAGGGGAAGTGTAATACCCCTGAAATATGAGCCATTTAAGATGATCGATAAGACTACCTATACCACCAAGGTGCACCTTCTTTTCAAGAAGCTCATCCCATAAGTACTCTACAGTTAAGCGTGCTAGCTGTGCAGCAATTCTGGGATGGGTGACCTCTTGGGAAGTCATTCTCAGGATGCGGGTAAGTGAGGACAAAGCCCGCTTGAAGGACATGTGGTGCTCTGTGGGGATAGTTCCAAGACTAAGAATGTAAGGTGACCTCCGCCGCAAAGGGCGGGGTGTTACAGGAAGTGTGAGAGAGTGAGGAGATTTGAGAGACTAAAGATACTAGTAAGAAGGGTGTTGGTGGAGCACGGCTAATCGGCAAAGTCCGGGTGTTGTCGTTGTCGGAGTTTAAGGGGGAGAGTGAAAGAGAGAGATGGGGTATATCGTGTTTTGTCTATTTACTCTGTTACCCCAAGGCCCACAATCGTTGTGCAAATGTCTTTATGTGGTTTTCATGTGGTGCACAATGACTTCATTACATAGTGCAATATGTTTTTTTTTAATTTTACAGTTATTTTTCAATTTTTTTCCTGAAACCATGCGGGTCTTGTGCACCACCCTGGCTCCTCTGCTGCACGGGGAAAATGTTTTTTATGGGATTACATTCCCACATCAATTTCATTGGAATTGTATAGAGAGGCAATTTGACCAGTACGGGTCTAAATTTCTTTATCCGAATGTACACTTCAAGATAATGACGATAATCAGTTCTTTTCATTAATAATGTTCTAACGTGCAAACAACAATGAACATTTGATAAGAACGTTCCACACCACTACTGATAAGAGTGTTTTTTTCTTTTGGCAGGTAGAGTATTATTCTTTGATATTTTTAATAGTTTTAATTTAAATATCTTAAAATTAAATTTATTGTAAGATATTTAAAAAGCTCTTGAAAAGAAAACAACCAAAATAAACTGAATGAAAAAAAAGAAGAAGTGTAAAAAGACAAGGAAAGAGCAAGATCAAAAACAGAACTGAGAACCGAGAAGAAACATCAGAGACGATTTCAATTAGTCGAAACTCGTCAGCTCAGGACACCTCACCACTTTACTTAACCCAATTCAACCCCACCCTCCCTCCAAATCTCCCAATCTCCCATTTTCAACATCCACCTCTCTATATAAATACATTCACACACATTCTCGGAGAACAAAAACCAAAAACAATAATAATCATAAAAAGAAAGAAAGAAAGAAAAAGATGTACGAGAAGAGCGATGTAATGATGATGAACGTGACGAACACACCAGCACGAGATCTAGTGTCAACAAACTTAGCATACTGTTCCCTCGTCGATCTCCGTCGCCTTGCCGCTCCTGGATCTCGCCTCGTCTTTGCTCTCGTTGGTGACTCTTGGGTCCTCTCCATCGGATATCCTTTCTTTCTTTTCCTTCTTTTTCATCTTGCTTTCTTTATTTATTATAATTTCAAATTACGTGGTTCATTATCGTAAGTTTATTATTGTGATTGGTTGATCGAAATTTGTGGAATTGTGTAAACATGTTGGTTATTGATTGTCGAGCTTGGTTATTGGTGTAATTGAATCCGATTGTTATTTATTGTAGTTGATTACGATACAATGTACTCCCTCCGTCCAGAATTAGTTGATAGGTGAACGTAATTACGCTACCGAGTAGAAACTGGAAGAAAGAAAGGAAAAAAGAAATAGGATGAAGAGGAAATTTGGTTCCCGGAGAACTTAATATTGCTTATTAACATATTCTTTGTTCTAATAAGCTTATTTTGTAATAGGACGAAGAAAGTGAGAAAAATGTGAAAGAGTGGGAGGGCAATATTGTCTTTTTATACAATTAAGTTCGCCCAAAAAGGAATTAGGAAGAAAATTTCGGGATGGACATGCAGAAATATAATTAGGGAAAATATTTGGGACGGAGAGAGGGAGTGTATGGTGGGGGAATGAATTGCAAGTGTGCTTAATATATAGGATGGAAGAAACTCTACCCTTGATGAAGTTTAGATCTTTTTGGTGTAGATGAGCTTTTAGCCAAAGGTCTTCAAGAGAGAGACATGTGGATTATGGACAATAGGTGTCATGTTTGAATTACCTCATCCTCCCCCGTGGTTGTAATTGGCTATATAATCTGGGGAATTTAGGTCTTGATGGTTCTTGTAGGTACCGTAATTGCTAGTTTGCTACGTGAAGTGGGCTTAAATGTATATTTATGTACTGTTTTTTGTGTGACTTCGTGTACAAAATGTTATGTCTGGTTTCTCCTTAACTACTGCATACTGCGCATGATGGAGTTCAAACGGGGTGCATAGGTCTCAATGCCATTCACCGGAGACATCTTAAAGTTTCCACTGGAGACACTCTCTCTGTTAGAAGGTTGGATTGTGCTATTTCTCTGGTAATCTATCTTGTGGATTTGTATTTTTCGTGGTTACGGTTATTCATTTCTATCTATTCTTATCTTGTTTTTAGATTTATCCCTCCAGAAAATTTCACCCTTGCATTGCTTACCCTTGAGCTTGATTTTGTTTCGAGAGGGAAATCTAAAGATGAACAGGTATCCTCCTGCCTTGATCTTTCGATACGTTTAAGTTGACTTGTTTCTGTGTCTGTATGGCTTGATACAAATATATGTTTAGTTTGTTTTCTTGGGAACCAAAGTTGTTTAGTGCCCTGTGTTGTTATGCTTCTTTTTCCGTCTGTTCTAGAATTCTATTGCAACATATGTCGACTTACATGGAAGAGTTTATTTTTTTGTTTCCATCCGTGTTAATTTTGTTGTCGCAGAATCATGGCTGAAATGCTGTTGTTGTCAGGTTGATGCTGTTGAAGTGGGTCAATTGATCAAGAGGAGACTTGTTGACCAGGCAAGAACCTCGTACGATAGCTGTTGTTTACATAAACACCCACTCTATTTTTCTACCACATGCCTTCTCTTAATCTCCTTGTACCATCAGTGACGTCTTTGTTTGCAGAATTCCATGTATTAGAAGTCATTGGATATAAATGTGAAGTTCAGAACACTTAAATCTGTCGTGGGCAATTAATATATAGTCTGTGTTTAGATTTTTATTGATGGATGACAATGTTGAATCCTTAATTTCTGGTAATGGTTTAAGCAATTCCAATACACATATTTGGAGACTCTTAAAGTGACCCTCTGATTTCGAAAAAGAGAATACTGCTGAAGATAAGAGGATCAAGCATTTTAAACTCGCGTATGAACAAGGAGTTGTTTCCAGAGGAGAAATCATCCATGTTGTTGCATTTTGTTATTTATTATAGTTTATTTGCTCATTAACCTACTTTTTGCAGGTGCTGACAATAGGCCAAAAAGTAACCATTGAGTACCTAGGGAACAATCTTCTTTTTACAGTCAATCAGGCCGTGGTTGAGGGACAAGAACCCGACATCGAAAGAGGGATACTTTCAGCAGAGACATATATAGTATTTGAATCAGCTAGTGGCAGTGGAATTAAGGTGAGAAAAGTCTGCTTGGACTTAGATATGTTCTGAAAAAGCGGCTGCTGATATGTGGCTCAGTGGCTGGCATCTGTATTCAATGCTACAAGCTAGATAATTTTGTGAATGCGTGACTAGTGCGCATATTTCTTTGAATTTTGGGGGTGTACTGACTGTATCTTGGTGCGGTCCTTGTAGATTATCAACCAACGCGAGTCCGCTAGCAGTAACATTTTCAGGCAGAAAGAATTTAATCTGAAGGCACTTGGTATCGGTGGTCTCAGTGCAGAGTTTGCTGATATTTTCCGAAGAGCTTTTGCTTCTAGAGTTTTCCCACCTCATGTTACTAGCAAGTAAGTTTTAGACTTGGCTTTGTGTAGTCAATTGTCCTGCATCCTGAATTACGGATGCGTAATTTTAATGATTGCTGTAGGTTGGGTATTAAGCATGTTAAAGGAATGCTTCTTTTTGGGCCTCCTGGAACTGGCAAGACTTTGATGGCACGTCAGATTGGAAAGATGTTGAATGGAAAGGATCCAAAGGTATAGACATGGGCTTCACTGCCATGACAGTGCTGGCTTTCTATTTTGTATGTTTATTCTCCTAATTTATGTACTTATTGATAATATTTTGAGTTTTGCTTATGATCATGGATTGCCAGTCCTCTTTATTTACTTTTTTTCTTCTGTTTTTTTATTAGCATATTTGCTTGCCTTCTTGTGTTCAAAAGCCCATGTTAAAAAACTTGATTGGCTCCTTTTTTCCTGGCGGGGTTGGGAAGTTGGTGGTTAAGGGAAGACTCATTTAGTTGATTGTGCAGACATGCGGCACATGGTAAGAGTTTGGAAAAAGCTTGAGCTTGGATTTTGTAGTTGAGCCTTAAGAGCCTGCTTCTATAGAGGTTCTAAGTTGCAAAATGGTTTTCATCAGAGGTGTTACAAGTATAGAACATCACGCAAAAGAATCAAGATAATTGGTGTTGATGCGCCCATATTTTTGTAAGAAAAAAGTAAATTTATTCATGTCATTTACTGATAAAACCTTTAGCTTCACTCTTTCGTTTGTTGGATTGCTGATATTTGAAGTATTGCTTGGCCCTGCATCTGGCTATATGTAATAGTTGTTGATTTAGTTTAGCTTTACAAGTTGTATATCACAGTAAACTTTCTATTCCTCTAAAGCTTTAATCTCAAAACTACTTGGCGTTGGCTAGCAAGGACCAGGTGGGATCCACGTGCACACTCATCCCAATTTTGGTCTTTCCCTAGGAGATGTGATTAGGTTTGACGTACTCGTTGTCACTGGCCTACATGCAGCTCTATTCCTTTATCTGGGCTTGAGACCGGCAATGAATTTTATAAAATTGCCTTTTTTGCGCCAATAAGATTCTGTTGTCTTATTGATAGTTGATTACTTCAATATTTTCCACAGATTGTCAATGGGCCCGAAGTTCTTAGCAAATTTGTAGGTGAGACTGAGAAGAACGTGAGGGACCTATTTGCGGATGCTGAACATGATCAGAGGACGCGAGGTAAATTTGAGATATATCCTTCTTTTTTCTTATTAGACCATTGTGTGGGAGGAAATATTAAGGCGTAAATAGCTTTGAAACATAAGAGGAAGGTGATGGTGGTGGTCATCGGGAGAGCAATTGAAGCGAAAGTGAGAGACTATTCACATAAATGGGCCCCTATTCCAATCCATTACTCCCTTAATCTTTCCTCTCATACCAGGCATGACCTTTTAAAAAGAAATCGGCAATGCTTAGTTTCTCATTGACTCTGTTGAGTGTAAAACAAGAGATTCTCGGATGTTATCTCCTGCTGTCCTGCATGTATCAAGTTGTCTGATGACCCTTCTTATCTCTACTTCTCAGGGGATCAAAGTGACCTGCATGTGATTATTTTTGACGAAATTGATGCAATATGTAAGGTAAGTTTTAGAATCCTTCACGGTTGCTGCTGCTGCTCTTTTCTTCTTCTTCTTTTTTTTGGTTAAACAATGAAAGAAAAAAATATCTTATCTTTCGCCGAAGATAAACAGTGGATGGCTCTTTTCGTACTTTTTGCCACGTTTTAGGAAGATAGAAGTTGATTAAACTCCTACTTCTCCATCTCATCTCAATATGATATAGTTTGAGACAGTGTGTTGTAGCTTAGTTTTTGAAATTCATGTTATACTGTTATGAACTTTTGTTTTCGTCCAAGGGAACGTAAGGTTCTATTATTTTGTTTTGGTCTTCTAAGTTGCAATCGAGAAGCTTGACAGCCCTATAATTTGAACTATTTATCAATCATGCTTCATCTTTTCAATTATGCAGTCAAGAGGCTCTACAAGGGACGGAACAGGAGTTCATGACAGCATTGTTAACCAGCTCCTAACTAAGGTTTGTGTGAAAATTGGAAGTCCGTTGTTGGTGTGGTTGGTGGCATTGCAGTAATAGTGCTTGATTTATATGAGCTTGTTTTTAGATTGATGGAGTGGAGGCCCTCAATAATGTATTGTTGATTGGGATGACTAACAGAAAAGATCTGCTTGATGAAGCACTTATGAGGTGAATGTTTTGGTGCTGTGCTGATCTTTGCTGTTCTGCGTGCTTGTTTCCATTAAAATGTAAAAGCATTTGTTTTGATTTATGAGACTGGATAAGAAACTAGCAAAACATCATTCCATTTTTCTCTCGAAACAGGCCAGGGCGTCTAGAGGTTCAGGTCGAGATAAGCCTTCCGGATGAAGCTGGTCGTTTGCAGATTCTTGAAATTCATACAAACAAAATGAAAGAAAATTCCTTCCTCGCAGCAGATATAAACTTGGCTGAAATTGGTATGTACATCAATTGTGAAGCTTTTCAAGAGCTCATTGGTTGTAGAATAACACTGTCCTTCGATTGTGCTTTCTACCCTACATTTTTTGCTTCATAATGGGGTAGGCTCAAAGTTACAGTTGTCTTGTATGCATCTTAGTTGTGAAGCCTGCCTATATCAGGTTTCCAAATAGCTGGTAATGTGAGTTCCCTGATATTATCGTGATTCTAGTTTTTTAGTTTTCAGTTTGTAGAAATTCCTTCTGGACAATTGAATCAATGGTTTGAGATAGGATGAACTCTTGCTGCCTTATCTTAGTTATCTAACAAAAGAAATCTGCTTTGTAAAAACATTGACAACTTAGAAGTGGGGTTACTTGTTTTTGTTGTGATGGTTTAATGTACTTGCTTTAAGACCCTCAATAATTTTTATACCCTTTGTGCTATCACTTCTGATAAGTTTTGAACTTAAAGTGTCTTTTAGGCTACCTCTTAGTTGTTTTTAACTGGAGTAAGCCAGCCCCCGTGTTGATGGGGGAATTTAACTCAAATGCTTGGGGACTAGAAAAGATGAGAATCATCTGTAAAGCAAATACAGCTTCTTACTTCTTTACTGTGTATCATATAACTAGGTAAAGATCATATTTTGGTTCCTTGCTCGTTTACTGACTTAGTCTATGCCATACAGCTACCAGGACAAAGAATTACAGTGGAGCAGAACTTGAAGGTGTTGTAAAGAGTGCTGTCTCATACGCGTTGAATCGTCAGTTAAGCATGGATGATCTGACTAAACCTGTAGAGGAGGATAACATCAAGGTTACCATGGAAGATTTCTTGAATGCTGTTTATGAAGTTAGACCAGCTTTTGGAGCAGCCCATGGTGACCTGGAAAGATGCAGGTAAATAGGGGTTCTTATTCCCCTGACAAAACACAGCATTTTAGTCTGTGACTGATCACTGGCTGCAAAAGGCCCTATCGATTGCTATCTTGAAAGATTCTACTCCTAGGCCTTGTATAACTATGCTGTCATGTTGCTACTCCTGTTTATGATAGCAATGTTTTAAGTGATATATTTTGGAATGAGTAACTTGTTGTCAACATTTAATTTACTATACCAGGTTTCTATAATTATTTAATCTTTTGTTGTAACTGGAGATCCTGCACAGTTTGAATCTCTCTTCTGGAATTGTAGGCTTAATGGAATGGTGGATTGTGGAGTACGTCATGAACATATCCAGCAACGGACTATGCTACTGGCAGAGCAAGTAAAACTCAGCAAAGGCAGCCCACTCATGACATGTCTTCTGGAAGGTCCTAGTGGCAGGTTAGCTTTTAGCTGTCGCTGCTACTGGCGTTGTTTCCATCATGTGCATCCGTAATTATGTTCCTAAATATATCTTTTTATTATAGTGGGAAGACCGCAATGGCTGCAACAGTTGGTATCTGTAGTGATTTTCCATATGTCAAAATTGTAAGTTTCTGATTGCTGGTTTAATGCTTTCTTTTGTGCTTCTGTCCTTCCCTTCAGTGTTTCTTTTTGTCCTTTTTTTCTTCTACTATTTTCTCTTTTCACAGCCTATGTTTGTTTTCTTTCTTCCTTTTCTTTCCGAAAGGTAACTGTTCCAGTGATATTCTTTCTACTACTTTCACCAGGTTTCTGCTGAATCCATGATTGGTCTTAGTGAGGCTACTAAATGTGCACAAATTGTCAAGGTTTGTTTCAAGCTTCTTTCTTGTATTATCCCGAGTTTTTTTTTTAGTGTAATTGCATCCCCGGCGTCGTAAAGTGATTACCAATGACTCCACTTCACTGATCTGGATTCGCTAGAACTATAGTCATTTTAAAATGTGGCGAACTATTGTCATAGTTCTTATTATGCTCAGTTCACACAATTCGCAGTTTGAAGCTCATAATTCGTTCTTGGTTTATAGAATCAAGATATAAACTGTCAATAAATTTCCAATTCGAAATACAAAATTCACAGGGTGTATTAGCGGATCCTGTGACACTGGTCTTGCTTGTACTTTCACCTGGTCTCTAGAGATTTTGTCTGAGGGGTTGGTTTGGTTTTTGGGAATACATGATATGCATGTGCGATGTAGTGGATTTTATGTTTGATTTACATTATGGGTCCCCTTGTCCTTTCCCCCATTTTGTGATTGACAGGGCTTTGCTTACTGTTTAGAGCATCTATGTTTCTGTTAGGTGTTTGAGGATGCTTATAAATCACCTTTGAGCGTTATCATACTCGATGACATTGAAAGGTAATTCTTTTCAGCTACTTTTGTGATTCTTTTGGAAATTAAATTTTGTTATTTGACCTAATGTCACTTATCTTCGCATGTCTCATAGGCTGGTAGAATACGTGGCTATTGGCCCGCGGTTTTCGAATATAATCTCTCAAACCTTGATGGTCCTTTTAAAACGGCTTCCTCCCAAGGCATGTCAAATTCACTTATCATAGTTTTTGCTGTTGTCTTTATAATAGCTTCTCTCTTGAGGTTACTGCTTTACACTATACTCCTTTTTATGAGCTATGTACTGCAATTTTTCCATTGAAGAATGCGATCTTCATTGATGTGGACATGTCTGAGATGGTTTTGCTTCGCAATCATGTTGCTCTCAGACCTTCACTTATGCTGATTGTCCATATATGAGGGCATTTCACTCGTGTGTAATGTTGCTTGTAGATGGTCTTTACTTCAATTATGGATATGTTTTATCTGCTGGCTTTCTATGGTGTTGTAATAATATGTGGTGTAATACATTGATTAAAAGCCTCCTTTCCATTATTAACCTTCAATTTTTAATTTACTCAGGGCAAGAAACTTCTTGTCATTGGCACTACCAGTGAAGTGGGATTTTTGGAATCAATTGGCGTACGTGAGTCATTCTCAGTGACATATTGTGTTCCAACGCTGAAAACTGAAGATGCCCGGAAGGTAACATTTGTCTGTTGTCGAAGTTCATTCAAATTGTAGCCTTATGTTTGATTCTCGCTTTCTTTACTGTCTAAATTTCTGAAGGTCTGCGTACAATGAAGTATCTCTTACTTTCCTCTTTTTAAGCATTCCTCTTCTATTCCTGTATTTTCTCTTCTTCTGTTCCCCAGTATCTCTAATTTATAAAGCTTCATAATATGCTTAAGTATCCGGTCTCCTATTTCTTCCGTGAAATAGTGTCTGTGACCGCTCTCTTGTAGATTGTCTGATAATTATGGCTAATTTCTCCTGTAGAAGTTGTTATCTATTTCTAACTAATGATGCTTCATAATTCACATCACTGACTTACGGCTAAGGGAGGTGGTCAGTGGCCCAGGATACGAGATCTATGGGATTACTCCGCCTGTCTCTGTCAATTAATAGTTTTTAATGAACTTACCCAATGGCCAATGCCACTATTTCTTTTGATCAACCAGAACCAAAAGTCTCCAGTTTGGCTCTTCATGAGAAGATTCTGAATTTAGTAATCATTGTGGCAAATGAATATGTTTGCCAAGCTAAGTCTGAGTGTTGAATCTGGCAAAGAGTGGTGCTGAACAGCTGGACCTGGGAGAGAAGTTAAATATGAGAGTACTTTATTAATTGAGCGACTAAGTCTTGCTTGAAACATGGATTTTAAGAAAACTATTTTAAAAGGAAGCATATTTTACAATAAGTATGAGGGAGTTTTCAGATTCCATGGTCTGAGGAAGGAGCTGGTTGTTGGTGTTATTATGTGCTTACACTAATGAGTAATGATCGAAGCGCAGCTTTCTGGTCTGTAGATGTAAATTATAAAATGGGGCTCTGCTACATTTCTTGAGGACTAAAGTTCAGTTCAATTCTGTTTTTCTCATTTCAGCTCGTAACTTGCGAACGCAAGAAGTTTTTTATCCCGATTTCCATTTCTCGTTATTAGTCTATTGTTGGAAAGGTCTCACCATATAGTTTCGTAAATGTACAATATTGATAGGATTTTGACAAGTGATTGGGTGTCAAAACAATTCAAAAAAAAAAAAAAATCAAGTAATTTCCAGTTCAGTAAAGTTAAGTTCAGCTCTAAAGAACATGCCTAAGTCATCTAGTACTGTCTTATGATCGTTTAGTACCTTTATATCGTGGCTGACATGATATATAGGTGATACTCTGATAGCCTGATGGGTACCTTATTTGATCATATAGTATGTCATAAAGAGAGCTATGTGCTATGAGCTATGCATTTTTTTTTTGGGTAATTACATCAAAACTATGCAGCTGTTTCTGAGCTTATCTCTTTTTGGGTAGGGCATTGTATATATATGCATTTTGACAATAGTAAAAGAATGATGTAGGAGTTTGAGTGATCAGTGCTTGTCAGCTTTGCTTTAGAATTTCAAGAGACTTGCTCACTGTGTTAGTAAAACACGGTTAGCTCATTCCAAGAGTCGCCACAATGACCTAGTTATCCTCTCTGCAGGGTCTTACTTATTCTCTTTTCCGTGTGCAGGTGTTGCAACAACTCAATGTCTTCTCTGACGATGACATTGATTCTGCCGCTGAGGCCTTAAATGATGTAAGTCCAACCCCCGCCCCCCTTTTTTTTCAATGTTATGGACTCCTTTTCTGCTCTCATGGCATCGAAAAGTTTAGAAGGAATTGGTTCACTGTAAGACCAATCCAATGAAGACTCTTAATGTAGCTGAACTGCTGAAACATGGGAACTCGACAGTCTGTTAATGATCAATTTTTGTTTCGCAGATGCCAATCAAGAAATTGTACATGCTGATTGAAATGGCTGCTCAAGGAGACCAAGGAGGCAGAGCAGAATCTATTTACTCAGGCAAAGACAAGATTGACATATCACATTTCTACGATTGTCTTCAGGACATTGTCAGATATTGATTGCTGTAGAGGAGAAACTGGATCGTGGTAGCTGCTTTCTGATTGGTTCACTCTTCATCTTGGAAGCTTGAGTGTCATACTTGACCAGCGAGGTTGTGTGTGATCTGTGTATTGGTTCCTCGTCCCTTTTCTACCCCTTCTGCATACATTTTTTCTATCTCCTTGCCCTGATTTTTACGCCCGGTAGGCTAGTTTGAAATTTTGTAAGATTAGCCTCAAATAGTCAAAATATGTTTCGGATCTCACTGACTTGACCTTAACCATCTATAATGTGTATGCCCATTTTCCCTATACATTGGAGCCCGTTGATATTAAGCTGAGTTATTGTTCATTTTTGTAAAACTCTCTCAAGAACTGGTTATATATCATTTGCTTTGTATGCTACTGCTTCATTTGCGAGTATGCTTCCGAGGCATTATCATTTCCACATGGTGCCCTTCCTCAAATGGAATTGACTTTGCTGTAGAATGTTGTCCACATTGTATTGTTTCTGCTTATCCCTTGTTTATTCCTTTTCAGCATAACATCATGGAGTTGATTTGGAATTCTAGATTGAATCAAACCGAATTAAATTGCTTATACCAATAAAAAAACACAAAAACGTTTCATTGAGATTGGATGTTAATAACTCCTTGGATAATCATTAACGACCTCGGGTAAATATACTGAGCCCTCTCATCCATTTTCATATATGAAGCGGGTTTACACAATTTTTTCTTAATAAAAGAACAAATTGAATTGAACTAATATCTGAACACATTTGAGGAGCCCATAGTTCACAATTTTAACTAATGTACACTTTTACACTGAAGTGAAGTACAGTGACCTGAACACATGGGATTCGATATAATCTTCAAAAAATTGTAAGCTGAGACATTTGGGCATGATCTAACTGAGTTCCTAGTGGCCAATTTGCTAAAGTCAGTTGTGAAATATTCCTCAGTGTCGGTTGTGTAGCGCCAATTGCATGGTGGTCGTAAATGTCGATGCCTTGCGTACTCAAGATTTTATTCCCCTGTTACGTGATATCCATTAGCCAGACTAATACCAAACGGGGCAGATCAACAATTTCGTCAACTTCATTAGCATATCAAAGCCTAGTGGCCTAGTGGAACTTTACTCAAAGTTTGGTAGGGCATTATTCTTCTTATCGTTTCAGTGTATTCAGGTCTTATGAGGCCTGGTTTGAATGTCAAAGGGACCTCCTTAAACCACTGGAAAGTACCCTTGATGTCCGTTTGAAAAAAATCACATGGGCATGGGTTGTGACCTGTGAAGTTCTGATTTTTTTTTGTGAAGTTCTGATTGTTTCATACAATCTCTCAAACAGAGCTCAAGATCATTTTCTTAAAAGAAAAGAGGAAAAAAAGGCATAGGCGCCTAGCTATCATATTTTGAATGCTTGAATTTTTAGCCTTGTTAACCAGGCCACCAAAAAAAATGCCAATTTGTCGTGCGCTTCAACTTCAAAATACACCTATACGGCTATCAATGTGACTTGTAATGTATGTGCAAGAACCTGTTGTACAGAGTACAGACCAAAACTGGTTATGTTAGACAGGTAGAGCGTCGATTGTCAGTTTAGATTTTCAACTTACCTACAGAGTTGAAGTGAACTCATCTATACTGATTTATTCAGATGGTCGTAATGAACACTTGAACAGGAAAATTGGAAAGTGGAGGATTAATTACTTCAGAAGATGATGCAATTTGACTGGGAATACTGGAATGTAGTACTTATGATGAGAATTTACTAGTCAAATTTCCAATTCCGTAGTTCAAAGATTTGAGTGTAAATTGACAAGTGATGTTCTCCTTCACCGCTAACAAAAAAGGGGAAAGGAATTCAGAACCACGAAGGCAAGCATCCCCATAGAAAACTGACATGAGAGGAGCATAGGGTGCCACAACGTCGCAGTACCACTTGTTGAGCAAAATTGATCAAAGTAAAAAGGATCAAGCATATTTTTGGATGGTCCATAAGTTCACTAAAGGCAACGGGTATCTTATACTCTTTGGAAACTCTTGATGGATTTTCTCTATAAATTGCAACTCGATCATCAACTGAGATCATAAGCAAAATAGCAAGCAAACCTCTGAAGTACATCAGTAGCTTCTCATCTTCCTTCTAATCAGTTTATAATCATCATGTCGTCTGGCAATTGCGGAAACTGTGACTGCGCTGACAAGAGCCAGTGCACGTAAGTACCTTCATCTGCTCTATATCTCTCATTAACATGAATGTCTATATTAGATGATCATGTTTGGTAACAGTAAGCATACGTAATTGAATCATATGAAAGCGTTCTTAAATTTTCGAGCAGTGACTTGTCTGTTCGATCTCTCGTTACACTGCAAACATGTCTGAGATACTAGTTCTAGAGATGCATGTACACCTTGAGTTTAGTTTGCAAAATATGTATTTGTACACACTAAATTGAATTTTAACTTCTGCAGCAAGGGAAACCAATATGGCTTCGAAAACGTTGCCCCTGAGATGAGGTAAGTTCATTTGTTCAAATGTGAAATTGATGACTTCTTTTTTTGCAGTAGAAAAGATCAATTTTTTTCTTCTTTCTGATTTATTACCAATAAATTATCTTGCAGCTACGTTGATGCTATGGGAGCTGAGAATGATGGCAACTGCAAGTGCTCAGGCTGCAACTGCTCAAACTGCACCTGCGGCTGCAACTGTCACTAAGATCTAAGACCTATATATCCCTCCATATGATTGAAGACATGCTTCTACATATGTAACCTTTATTGCTAAGAATTTAGAATAAGTTGTTCATGCCACATTAGAGATGTGAGTATGTGTATTGCCTCACGTATTCTATTACACTATTTGTATTATTAAATTTGTGGTGAAATTAAATCTATCGAATTATATATGTTGTTTTATTACATGAGTCTTAATACAAATCAGAATTGACAAATTAACAATCCACCAACAATACACATATCAAAATGAGATCATGTATATCAAATTATAAGCCAATTTTACCAAAGTAATATAATCCCTATATGAACTGTATCCACAATCCACATATAGGGATTATATGTTTAGAATAACTCCTCCGATATAACTGCTAACTGTATGAAATGTCAGTTCCCCAACGAAGTAAAAAAGAAGCCAAAGATTGGCAATTTGGTCATTGTGTGACCTTGGGTGGACATTTTGGTAAAAAAAAATAGCATATGAACATTATGGCAAATTTTACAACTTGGATGGATAACATGGTTAATTTTGTTACTTTGGATACACAAACACGATCATCAAATTGTTACAAATTTGTATTAAAAAATAGGCAAAATTGCTAGGAAAAATCCCTATTTGGGTCGATTTTTTCAGAATAATCTCTACTTAGAAAATAGCCGGGAATAATCCCTACTTGGGACTCAGTAGCTGGGAGCGAGCCAATGGAAACGGACGTTAGATATTTTGTTTAATTTCAAAAAAAATTCCAGTTTTACCCTTACTCATATACCCAATTCATTAATTGTTTCAAGTCATAACACAAGAGTGAATGAACTGACCACCATCGATCTGGGATCCCATCGATCTGAAGTGAAGAAAGGGATTTAATCAAGATTTACATCTGCAGTCCAAGTAATGATTGAACTAACTAGACACAAATTCTGGAGATTTCCAAATTCTATTAAACTTTACATGTAAACAACTAGACTAAACCCATCTCGATAATTTCTGGAGATATGAATATTACTCCGTAGCTAGTTAGTTCGTTTAGTTTAATAATTTATTACTTCACCCAATATTCAGATTCATTCACCCATTATTCAAATTTAACAACTTCAAATTAGTTTATTCAATTCAACTTTACCATGAAGGACACAAAAACTCATGATAATAAGATTTGTTTTCATTTTTTTCTTCCTTTTTTTGTTATGGTATTATGGGTTTCTGGGTAATGGATGTGAAATACTGGAATGAAGCCATGAAGGAGAGAGAGCGACGTTGTTGAGCAGTGCGATGGAGACGCATCACCGTGGAGGGACTGGAACGGCGGTGAGAAGGGCTTATGGTGGTAGGGCGTGGTGGCAAGGCCGGAGGTTGTGGTGTTCGGGTCGGGTGGGAATGGACCTGTTGGGTTTGAGTGGACTCAGGTCGGTGGTAGACTCGTGAGTTCGTAGCGGGACTGTTGTCGTGGTGAGGTAAGAAAGGGAAGGGCTGCCGCCGGTAGGAAGTTTGTAGCGGCCTGTTGCAGACCTTGCACTTATGGTGCCAAATCACTTTTCTCTTTGGGTTGTTGTTTAGTTACTGACGACTGAAGGAGTGATGAACTAATAATAAAGGAGAGATGTTGAATCTGTTGGAGTGAGAAATACAGATGCTAGGCATGAGTAAGGGTAAAACTGGATTTTTTTTTTTGAAATTAAACAGAATATCTAACGTCCGTTTCTATTGGCTCGCTCCCAGTTTCTAAGTATCAAGTAGGGATTATTCCCATCTATTTTCTAAGTAGGAATTATTGTGGGAAAATCGATCCAATTAGCGATTATTCCTAGCAATTTTGTCTAAAAAATAAGAAAGTAGTCTTATTTATTTAAAGGGTTTTTTTTTTTGTTACAAAATAAAATGGTAACCATTTCATTACAACTTTGTTACAAATTGACCAAATTTTCTACCCAAAAAAATTCTCTACACCAAAAAGACTCTTTTTTTTAGACTCTTTTGGTGTTCAGTGTTGAACTGTTGACTCTTGAGAGCGCCAGACAAAACTGTCATCAGAACACCAAGTTCAAACCAACCACCCATCATCGTCCTCATCATCATCCATGGCTACAACCATTCCACTCTCTCTCCACCCACTGTCATCATCATCACCACCCCTCAAACTCTCCACCACAACACCCTTCCTTCACGCCAAACCACTCTACAAATCACTACCACAATTCCACCTCTCCAACTGCAATTTCCATTTGGGTATCTCCAAAAGGTCACCTTTTTCTTCTGGGCATTGTTGTTCCACTGCTGAAAATGAGTCACAGGAAACAAGTACTGTTGAGGTTCTCAGTGTTCCTCAACACTGGCTTCAACCCGAAATTGCCCTCCAGGTTTTTATTATTTCCCTTTTCTTTTTTCTTCTTATCTTATCTTACCTTGCCTTGTGTGATGTATTTAGCATTTTAGCCATGCATCACTTTGCTGCTGCATGCATTTTTCTTTCTTTCAATATTTTAGTTTACTGCTAATAAGTTTGCAATGAACTGCTGAAGCTCACTAGGGAACCACAAAAGGTTAGAAAATAGCTACCCAACAAGAAAAAAAGAAGTTGATCAGGAGAAATTAAGTTGCTTTGGCTTTTTTTTTTTTAGTTTGAAATTTGTGGAAAAAAAAATGTAATTTACTGAGATTCATCTGAATTGTGAAGAGAACTCTTGAATTAAATTAACAACTACTCTACTGAAGTGAACTGCAAAAATAGGTCCGAGGGCCTAAGTCAACAAGTCTTTGGTACTCCGGGTGTAAACTTAGACCGGGTGAAATTGTGACTAATACTAAGGTACTGATTAATGGTATTTATAAGGTCACTAAAAGCAGCTTGTGTAAACTTACACCAGGCTTACCTAAGAATTGGAGAGGCCTAAGTAGGGTAATATGAGTTTTCAACCAATCATCTAGAAAGTCTCTGTAACCAGATTTAGGAATCATGATATGCATTATACTTGGTGATCATTTTTCTTGAGGTGTAATGGCTATTTTTGTTGGCGAGCCAAGAATTGTTTTAGGTTAAGCCTAATGAGGTATAGGGTACTAAAATTTGTGGGGGATACTTGATACTCGATTGTATAGTTGGGTTTCTTTTTGGGGGGGAGAGAAGATTGTGTAGTTGGTTTTCCTGGAGAGTGCTCGAATTCTGAATTTGTGATATATATGTGGTCTAACCTCTCTTAGAGCGTATTATCAAGTTACTTATCAAAGTGAGAGGATATCAGTTTGATGTGACTTCATATAAATCTTCATGAGGTTCTGAATCTATGAGAGGTTTATGCTTCAATGAGAAATGAGAATAGTTGCAAAAAAACAATGAGAAATGGACTTCGACTGTTTATTCATTTGTTACTATCCGAAGTCCAGGGAGACCCTTCATGATGATAGTTCAGATGTCTATATTCATGGAATATGATGCGTCACAATATAGAGGTCCTAGAGTACTGGCGATATCATATTATTCTACTTTTTTACCACTTCGGTTCACAGCTGGCGGATTGCAATTACATAAGTTCAACATATGTGCATATACTAATTTTCAGGCTTCATTATGTTGTTGGAGAATGATTTAGATGAGCATCTAGAATGTGGTACTTGTATCTCAGAGTTACTTATATGTTGTAAAGGGGATGGCAGATGGCTTGAGACCTTGAAATAGTGACTTGATTAGGGGGGGGGGGGGGGGGGGGGGG
>ONZK01001585.1:0-28970 GCA_900322385.1 Pharnaceum exiguum | reverse complement strand
CATCGAATGTGTACCAGTGGAAAACCCAAACGGCTTTGGGGTTTTCTTCTCGGTTGTGGTTCTTATCTGACATGGAGGTACGGTGTTTGTGTGTTTTGGAACAAAAAACAGAAGTACCTCACTTTTCTCGGAGGGCTCTCCCATAATATGCAAACACAATGTTGTACCAATTATATTTGTGAAATTTTAGGTATTGTTGATTGTTGGAGATTTGATTACCTAAATTCCTTGCTTTGATGGCCTCGTGCAGAATGGGTGGCTGAGCAAGGACTAGTGCCTCTATGGTTGAGTCAGAAACTTCATGTCCTGGAAGTAGACTGAACAATTTACTAACAAAGTTATCATGGCCTTGTTTGACAGCCTCGAATAAGGGTGCCACACCCTCACTGTCCAGCTGATATCCTACTCTTGGCTGCATCCGTAAGAGTTCCAAAGCAACCTGAAGGTGTTCTTCTCTCAAGGCAAGGTGCAGGGGCATGTCCCCCTTTTTATTGGCTATAGAGACTTGTGCCCCATGTCTGAGCAAGACCTTAACTGTGTCCACATGTCCACCTCTAGATGCTACATGGAGGGCTGTGTCTTCAGCCTTATTCTTTGCAAGTATCCGGTCAGGATCTCTCTTCAGTATCCAGCTCACATCTTTGTGCTGTCCCTTCCAGGCAAATGAAATTATTTCGTCTTCATCGTCATCATCATCACTGCCACCACCTTGCAAGTCAGCTTGTTCCATACTAATATCGATGTCAACTGGCTCCATGTCTCCGCCATAACCTTCAACAGATTTTGAAGACCAGCTCCTTGCATCCTCCACGTCGTTGTCTCCCTCTTCTCCTTCTTCCTCATTCTGCTCTTCATCGTCTTCCTCATCCTGCTCTTCATCATCATCCTCATCATCCTGTTGATCATCTTCCTCAGAGTAGTCCCCGTCCTCTTCATACTCTGAGTAGTCCCCCTCTTCTCCGTCCTCTGCATAGGCTTCCTCCTCAATTTCTTGAATTTCCTGTCTTTTTGGTTGCTTTGAAGATGAGCTTTCATAGATAACAACCCTCTTTGTTGTGCGTACATAGCTGACCACCTTCTTTCCCCTCAACCCGCCAACAGATGCTCCTGCAGATTGTTCAGGGTAGTTGTTTATGAGCTCATCTCGATGTACCCCTTGATGATGACGGCTTGGTTCAAGTCTGAGGGCTGAAAGCTTAGATTCCACTTCATGGGACCAAGAGTCAAAGCCAGCTGAGCTCCCCTCCATCTGGTGGCGCATATTGCTTCTGTTGCCGCTTATGATGCCAGCATTATACTGAGAGGACGGTCTATATTCTGTAAGTCTGTTGTCATGTTTTGTCGTTCGTGGCATCTTAGGATAGTATGTTTGCTTCTAGGCTTCTAGGATAAGAAGAAAACCAAGTAAAGATGTAAGGGGCTTCTGGGAAACGGATGGTAGGGATAGTGAGAAACAATCAATCCGGAAACTAAAATGAATATGTTTCAGAAACTTGCTCAAAATCCCCTCCACTTTATAGCCGTGAAGTAGTAAAGTCACTCCTATATGTAACCAACAAAATGTCAAAATGCAACTTCCATCAGTTGTGTACTCTGATAAACTAATACTCTGAAACATATTAATTTAAGTGGACCCAATGTAAAATTGTAGACTGAAGTTTACAGTTTATAATTAACTTTTAATAAGTCTTTTTAAATAATAAAATTTGCTGGTCACGAGAGTATTAAACAAAGTAACGGTTTACTGACTTGGTTGTGAGTTGTGAACATGTAAAATAAAACAAAAATGAAGATGAAAGGAAATTGACTAATGTGAAAACCAAATCTGGCCTTTTTAATGAAATAAAATAAATATGTTTCAAATGTTTTTTTTTAGTTCAAAGGAGACATTCGGTGAGAATCGAGCCCCAACCTTAAGAGTGAAGAGTTTACTCTCAGCTATTCTGGCCTTCTTAATAAACTAAAATAAATATGCTTCAAAGATTAGCTGTATAATTTTGCACTAATACATTATTTTTTTGGGTGTTTGTGGCCTAAAAACTCTGAAATTACTTCTCCCGGTGTGACTGTGAAGTGTGAACAACTACGTCTTACTTTAGACTTTTTTTTGACATAAACTTTAGGCCATGTTCGTTTCGCAGCTTATCGGCAGCTTATTCAATAATCTTAAACTCAGTATAAGATAAGCTTAACTATTACAGATAAGCTGTGTTCGTTTTGTCAGCTTATGGAGACAGCTTATCAAATAAGCTAGCTTATTTGGTAAGCTGTATAAACAAGCTTATCAAATAATCTCCTAACCATAAGTTTTCTATATTCCAATATTACCCCTACTAAAAATATTATCCTTTATAATTAAAAATTACTATTGTCCTTTTATGTCATTTTATATTAATCAGAAAAGATTCAGCTACTTCATCCGAACACCCTATTAAGATTATCTATTAAGCTTCAGCTTAAGCTAACTAATAAGTTTCAGCTACCTAATCAGCTTCAGCTAGGTTTGCCGAACAGACCCTTAGACGTTTCGTTTTTGACATCAGACTTACTTTTTTTTTTGTTGTGGGATAACTGCTCTGGCTAGTTCTTAAATGATGAGAAAACATAATCTAGTATCAAATTAAAGCTTTCAAGGAGCATTCTCTTCTGCAAATACTGCCATGAATCTTATTACTTGAAAGGATAGAGAGGGATTAGTGTTTTTGGTGGGTTTAGTATATTGTTTTTGGCCATACTTGGCCTTCTATTTAAGTAGTTGTTTCCTTTTGGTAGTTTGTAAACGTGTAATACAACTTTAGTGAACCATGCAACCACTTTTTAAACCAAAATTCATTCAGTAATAGGATCAAACTAAATTTCATAAACAAGATACTAGAAAACGAAAGATTACAATTCAGTGATTCAGTCTTCTTCTGCTTCTGCTTGCGTCTTTTCTTGCGCTATTACGATTTTCGTGCTTTACTCTTATTGAATAGAAGTATAGAACTTAGAAACGTGTTACTGTAGATCCTTGTTTCAGCTAGAAGCTTATTAGTAATACCTATCTATTAAGTACTGAGCAGTTTTCCCATTTCGATCGGCTAGGCCAGAAATCTTCCTCAGTAACGAAGTCTTGACATTTTTCAAGTAGTCAATGACCTGAGGTTGGGAATACTTGTGAGCTACATGAACAATAGTTTCCTTCTTCTTCTTGGTTTGATGAGTGACTGCTTTGGGACAACCATTCAGGATCTTCTGTAGGATTTTAATACTTCCAGAATCCGGTCCATACCGAACAGCATTATGTATTGGATAATAACCATCGTCATCTGCTTGATTCAGGCATTGAGGAAAGTTTTTCATCATATAGTGAACTATGTTACTGTGACCTAGAGCAACTGCATAAGATAGAGGCTTGAATCCATCTGCATCTTTCGAATCGACCAAACTGGGAATATTCTCAAGCATCAAACTCAGAGTATCTGCATTTCAACAATTAAATCTTTAATTTTATAATGATGGACAGAATAAATATTGTACAATCCTTTAGATATAAGTTTGCTTGTTTCTTTTGTCTCAACCTTTTCTACACTATATGTTGATCTTGTCAATGTGAAGTTCAAGCATAAGAGCTGGTTGCCTTCTGAACATATTGTTCATCATACATCAATTTGGGGTAGGCACTGCCATATAATATACATTAATTAAGTATGTTTGTGGACGTCAAAGAGCTTACTTCAAGTTTTCAACTAGATAGGATATTTTTTCTTATATTATTACTAAATTCTTCTAAAATAGTAAGAGTAGGCTTCTTAAGAGACCTAGGTACTTGTGTTGCTTCCATCTGAAACAGCGCCACTTACCCATTTCGTTATAGGCCAATGTTTAGCTGTTGCCTTAATTCGCCGTCTCTGGTTGCAATAGGAGTTGTGGGGGAACATTGGAGGGGGGAGGGACTCAAGGGAGTATCTCTGATTTTTGTTTTTCAAGATGGGCCATCATTGAGCATTTGAGCAAGCTAAGCTACAATATTGGGGAGGGGGGATTCGAAAATGAGATTTATTGTCTGCAAGACTTCAATCTTAATTATTAGGTTAAGACCCTTTTGGACTATGATATTTGAACTAATGATTTTTTTTGGGTTTCCTAATTTTAAATAACGACTTTAAAGATTGGATAAAAAATGTTTCACAACCTTTTCATAGGTATATATCATCCAAGAGGAAACATTAGTTAGATATTACTTTTCTTTTTTGTTTGAGATATTAGAAATTTAAGGAATCAGATTTCACTTCAATGTTTATCATGGTTGTTGTGATCTGTGTTAAAACCTTATGTACTCACTTTTGACAAAGAACTCTCTCACTATAACAAATTAAGACACTAAAAAAAATTTAGATAATTGATTACCTAAATCCTCGGCTCCAATGACCAAGTGCACAACGGAAGGCTGAGCTTGGACTAATAACTCTATGGTTGAGTCAGAGACTTCAACTCTTGGCAATTTTTTGAACAAATCGATGACAAACTCATCGAAGCCTTGTTGAACAGCCTCGAACAAGGTTGTCACCCCCTCGCTGTCCAGCTGGTACGCCACTTTTGGATCATGCCATAAGAGGGTGGACGCAGCCCTTTTGTGTCCTCCTCTGAGGGCAAGGTGCAGGGGCATATCCCCCTCTTTGTTGGCTATAAAAGCTTGTGCCCCTTCTCTAAGTAAGAAAAATACTGTGTCGGCATGTCCAACTTTGGATGCTACATGGAGGGCCGTGTTTCCAACTTTGTTCTTGGCAAAAATTCTGTCAGGTTCCCTCTTCAATATCCAACTTATGTCGTTGATCTTATCCTTCCGGGCAAAGGAAATTATATCATCTTCATCGTCGTCTTCGTCATCACTGTAACCGCCGAGCAAGGCAGCTTTTGCCATCCTGATATCAATGTCTACGGGCTCCATGTCCCCGCCCTCACAGTCGTCATCTTCCACATAGTTGTCTGTCCCCAACAACTCGGCAAGTTCTAACGGTCCCAATTCTTCTTCGTCCAGTCCTGCAGGCTTCCCAGGGGAGTCGTCGTTTGGGCTTGGTTCGAGCTTGAGGGCTTCGAGACTAGAATCCAGTTGACCGGACATAGTGTCTAAGCCAACCGAATTCCCCTCCATCTTGGGGCGCATAGTGCTGTCGTTGCCGCTTACAATGCCAGTCCTATCCTGAGAGGACTGTCTATTTTCTGTGAGTCTGTTGTCGTGTCTTGTTGTTCGTGACATTGTAGGTTAGTACTTAGTAGTAATGCTTCTAACCTTCCAGGATAGAAGAACCAAATAGAGTTCAGAGGGGCTTTTGGAAAATAGATGCTACGTAGAGAATGTGACAAACTCAAAAAAAAAAAAGATCGAGCTTGAAGCCTTTTTTTTGTGTTGATGTTGACTTTAGCTGGCCTTATAAGCGACAAAATAAGTCTAATAGCACGATGCGATGCAACGAATGTAAGTACTGTGAGGCATGTTTATGAGTATGTTTATTGGTTTTGTTTTGACTTTTGAGTTTAAAAATGAGCACAAGTGTTATACTCCATCGGTATCGTTCCCACTTATCATTTTAGACTGTTTCATAATCTTATTCCTATTTTTAATTTGGGTCTTATTTTTATACTATTTCACCCTCATCTTCCTTTTACTTAAATGCAACCCAACCCAATACCCTTTTCCACCTAAAACCATTCTTTCTTGTTAATTCAAGGTTAGCAACTTTTTAATTATGTGCAAGCATGCACATAATAGATATTCCGATTGAAAAAAGGCATTTGCTATCTGATAACGTGATTAATTAACTGAATGCGCAATTAAGTGATATTTCTTTTGCACAATATGTATTTAAAAAGATCAATAGGCAAAAATGTCAGTGGTATTGAATGTTAACAAGTGTGTAGTGGTGGAGGTATTATCTTTGCACATGCAGTGATGGATGCTATTGCTGCATGTCTAAAGAAGTAAAGAACGCCCACAATTTATTTATTATATAAATATATGGTGTGAAAATGTAGCTTATTATTAGAAAATGGTAGTCGACGACCAAGTTGATATTTCCATGTTCTGCTGTATTCACGCGTTTGTGAATTGTGACGATGGGAGTGGAAGTTACCTGGTAGGCCGTAGGGGTGAGAACTGAAGAAAGTAACTTTTTTCTTTTTGGTGTACCAACTGAAGAAATGAATTTGCAATGAGAAATATCTCCCATGTGCCAATGTTGACTAAACACAAAGGGTAAAATGCATTTTATAAATTTAAAAAAATGTAAAGTAGATAGCTAACCAAACAAGATTTTAATTTTACCAAACGATCTCCCAATTTTCAACTTTAATCGATTATGCACTATAGGAAAACGGCTACAAAACCTTCAATTACTTCTTATTTTTATTGAATTTGTTTGAAATCAATGCATCATACAACAATGTATGGATCTATTTCGAAAATAACTTCGTTGTTTTCTTAGACGGGTAAGGTTGCGTGTCTGAACCCTCTCATCTTACAATAATGCGGTGTACTGGTGTCAACAAAATTGGAATCCAATTATGTGTGGCAGACTGGCAGTGTGGATAGTTTACTAACGGGTTTCCACTTGCTTCTCATTATGGAAAGAGCAAGAAGTCACCAATTCGATCTTGAATGACTTCGATCTTGAATCGTTCGTGTACTTAGCCAATTCATTTTCTTTATGGATAGAGCTCATTAAGACAAGTATAGGTTGTCACTAGTCACTATGGGTCTATTAAAATTGTCCATTTCAAGATTTCGTAAGTAGTCAGTTAGTCACATGGCAGCATTTATATGTGCAAGATACTACAATCAAATACCCCATTGTTCTTACAGGTGCTTTACTTATGCGTTTCAGAGGTTTGGCAATACGTGACTTTTTTTTTGTGGTTATGGTGATCACTAACGATTGTTCACTGCAGGTCCACATGTTTTATGGGTATATTTGGTACAAAGAGATTTCTTATACAGGTACTAAGTGGGTCATTCTGGAAACAGTCTCCCGATTTTTCTAATCGGGGTAAGGCTGCGTACATCAGGCTCCCTCAGTACCCTATCTTAGATGGGATAATCTGGGCCTGTTGTTGTTGTAGTACTACAATCAAATACCAAAATAATCATAGTATAGTAGGACAATGGGGTGCATCAAATCGACGCACTTCTACATATCTAATTCTCTTCATTCGTGATCAAACAATACGCTCTATAAGACTATAACGGTTACAGTTTTGTCAAGTGAGAAGTTTTCGTACTTCAGAAACCAAGCTTCGATTCCTATTCCGGGTGCTTGTGTGTTTGTGTTTAATCAGCTGCTTGTATAACATTGGTTAAACCCAGTCTCGGAATTCCACAATTACTTGGTCAACAATGAATATAACAATGATGAACATATTCTACATTGCAGAACCTGAATGCTATGAGCTTACAAACACTCATTGAGCATACTCTGGTGTGCTCTTCTCGCAGACATATATAAGCAATAGAAGAGGGCCAGAAAACAAAAACCGTTTAACAGGACTCCTAATGTATGATGGACTATACAGGGGGATGAAGAATAACAGGACGGCGACCGAGGAAACAGAACCAATGCCTAGTATGAGGAAAGATAGCCATGGTAAATTTCTTAGCACCACAAACAAACCCATCATGAAGGCCAGTGTCATCAGCGAGAGCGAAAATCCTAACAAAGGCAAGGCTAACCTCAATGATGCTGCACTTAGCTTAAGCTCACCAAGTTGAGCCCAAATGAGAATCACAATTGCTAGTATGGAACTGTACATTGCGATGGTGTCGCTAAGCACAAATACTTGAAACGCCCATTTGTGAATTAAGACTGCCAAGCCATTATCTGGGCCATCACTTTGTATGTAAGCTCCAGGAAGGGTAAAGCCAGCTGCAAAGGTTACAGTAGCCACAAGTGTTGCCATCACAAGGTGAGTGTCAACCCTGGTCTTAACGTTCTCTATATTCTCCTTTACTATTGATTCCTTAGATATCTTTCCATCCTTGTTCATGAGTTTTGCAGCATTCCTCCTATTTGATTGCGAGCCTCGGGGTGCATCTACATATCTTAGAGCCATCCAAGTCAGCCGCTGCAAAAGATGAATATTGGTTTTAATGTCTTACCCATCAAATGTAAGGTAAATACTGGACTGCTCCCAGGGTAAGGTTAATTTTGTTTACTGGCCTGGTGTTGCAGTGGATGGAAGTGTCTTGGTTAACCTTATGAGTTATAGTGACAATATATCAAAGAACTATGGTGTGGCATATGAGTATATGACTAAACAAGCAAATAAAGATGCAAACTGACTGGGGAGCATGAAACATGTTTGATTTCCAAACATTTAAACCAGCATTTTACGCCCAAATTCCATGTACAGCAAGTGCAAAAACATGAGTCTTTATACATAATAATCTGAGATACCATGATCAAACGCGTACCTCTTCGAATGTGTAGGGTGACCCTGCCTTGATCACAAACATATCAAGAGCTGTCAAGCCATCATTATTTTGCGACCCTAGTTCAACTCTGCTGTCTCGTGTCAACATATATGTAACCCTAGGCTGGAACTTCTCGGCAGCCAAATGCAACGGAGTATTTCCATTTTCATCTTTCAGATTAATAAGTCTTTCAAGCTCCGGTACGCTCAACAGGTGCGAAACCAGCTTAGATTTACCTGCCTCAGCAGCAACATGAAGAATGTTTTGGCCTTTGCGATTCACCAATGCCTTCGAATTGTTGAGCTTTCTCACAATGTCAACATCTCCTCCTCTTGCAGCCTTGTGAATTGGAAAGGAGCCATCCTTGTCACATTGAAATGCACAATTTGGAAATTGGCTGAGTAGATATTCAACCCCTTCAGTGTAACCTATTAATGCAGCATAAGACAGTGGCGTTCGATCTTCATCATCAAATGACTCGATCAGATCCTTAAAACTTGTCAGTATGTCCTTCAAGATCTCTGCATTCAAATGAACCCACAATTATTAATGAGCTGAGTATTTCCATGTTCCATTAAATCGTCTGTTTGCTAAAACCAAGTATTATTCGTTTCTTTATACTCTATACATATGGAATTACTTTCTTCTTATGAAAGTGAAAGTGTGAAACTTTTTAAAAGTGATCAACTGTCTAATCTGATATCTCAATACAGAGATAACTTTAGAGTGAATTCATGAGAATGAGATCGATTTTATGATCTGAAGCTAAGTCAAGCAGTCGACATTACTCCAACCAAACTTACAAATTTAGTTTTAATACAAACTTGACAAGTTAGGCATGATATGGGCATATAGTGGACTTATATAATACCTTGATTCTTGGCTGCAATGGCAGCATGAACAATAGACCGTCCGGTTCTGAAAGCAGCAAGAGCAGCCACACTATCCTCTTTTGTCAAGTTAATCATGGTCTTGATGAGCTCCGAGTGGCGGCCCTCAATTGCCAAATACATAGGAGAAAGCCTTGTGCTATTTAGTTCATAACAAGCCTGACTATACTTGTTCACCAAAAGCCTGGCCATCTCTATTTGATTATTTCTGACAGCAATATGGAGGGCAGTATCCATCTTCTTATTTACCTGTCCTAATATATGCTCATGGACCTCAAAACCTGTACCATAGTTTTCCCAACAGGTGAGAGCTTTGAGAACATTTAGATGACCTGACTTAGCAGCTGAATGAAACGCAAGGTCACCTTTAGAATTCTTCTCGTTAATGATTCCTGTACAGTGAGGAAGAATCTCAACGATGAGCTCAGCTTGCCCTGCACTAGCCGCGATGTGCAGGACAGTATTCCCTTCTTCCATAGACCGAAACTTACATAGATCAGCTTTCAAGGGAGAAATCCTGTCTTTATCTCCTGTGACAAGGAACTTGTACATGTCTGCTCCAATTGTAGGAGCTAAAGGTGCTTGTATGTTCTGGCTGGCGGTACTATTATCGCTGCTTGAGCGAGACAGTGGACGTCTAATCCTGATAACTTTAGATGGTTTATCATCCATTTCATCTTCACTTGTGTCATTTTGGTATGCCATGATGAGATTTTGCTTGTGAGTTCTAAGGATTTTGGCTTTGGTATGTTTGGCTGTTGTAACTTATGAATATTTTCTTTGGAAGCTAGATTCTTTAACTAATAAAACCTAGAACGATCCTCCTACCATCTGTAAATGTGACCCTGGCAGTTGACTTTACCTTGCATATTTTATTCATGTTTTCTTATCCCACCCACCTCCCCCCCTCCCCTGGACAAGGGGATTGACAGCTGCAGTGTACAGGTTTTACTTAAATTTGTCAGATTATTGATTTTTCTTTTTGCCCAGACTAGACAAGCCCACATGAATCATGATGCAGTGTGAATGGCAGACTATTTAATCATGCTAATAATTGGGGTTAGTTCTTCAAGAGTCAATACACTAATAGAAAAGTCGGACGACGTGATTGTTCAAAGTCACAATAATATATATTTTCTGTCCAACAGGACTAGCTCTAGTTGGTAGTTGAAAGGTGTGAAGCTAAAAGAACAATTTACAGCAACACAATGTCAGTCTCAGCACCCTTTAAGGTGCCTAAATGTCAATGAGGTTTTCACCTAGCTAGTGGTAAAGACTGAGAACCTATATACATTTACACTCATGTTCAAATTTCCCTGCCCTACAGTTATACACCCACCCTGCCACCCATACTTGTAAGTCATGACATAATCATCCCCCCTTACCTCTCTATCTGGTTTCTTATCTCAGTAGTTTAGAAGCGTACCATTGTACCAACCTACGATGCCACGAACGGTAAGACCTGATAACAAAGTCACAGAAAACTGTCCGTCCTCTTCCAGCTGCTCTCAGAATGAGACTGGTACCGAAAGTGGCAACAGCAGCACTATGCACCCCAAGATGGAGGACAACTCAGTTGGATTGGAATCTAGTATTGAAGCTCTCATACTCAAACCAAGCTCAGACAATTTCCTTGGGCAGCCGGCAGGGCTGAACCAAGAACGATCATGGGCGTCTGTTGGTGAGTTGAAGGAAAACAAGGTGGTCAGCGATGAAGAAGACGGTGAGGGCTGCGGTAACAACGCCACAGAGCCAATCGACATTGATGTCAGTGTGGATCAAGCTGGCTCACAAGGTGGTGCCACTGATCATTATGATTTGCAAGCTGGCTCAGATGGCTTTGACTCTAGGTCCTGTCAAGTGGAATCTAGGATTTCAGGCCTCAGACCCGAACCAAGTCGCCGACATCAAAGGGTACACAGAGATAGCCTCCGAAAAACCCAACTTAGGAAACCTGTAGGAAAGCACCAAAAAGGATCAAAAGCATCTGTTGAAGGGTCGAGGAGGCCTCCCATTATGGTGTCTACGGTGATGATCTTGCACGAGGACCCCAACTGAAAGGGGCATTTTTTTTTCGATACCATCTTTCAATATACGATGAAGTGAGTTAATAATTTTTTTTGCAGGGCTCCAAAGATGCTACAAACAACCTTGCAATGCCTCGTGGAATGCCTAAGATGGGCTATGTCGACATCGATATCCGTATAGAACAAACTGACTTGCACGATGATGGTAGTGATGATGATGACGACGATTCAGAAGATGATATAATTTCCTTTGCCAGGGATGGGCTGCACAAGAATGTGAGCTGGATACTGGAGAGAGATCCTGATCGAATTTTGGCTAAGAACAAAGCCGAAGACACAGCCCTCCATGTAGCATCCAAAGGTGGATATGTGGACACAGTTAAGGTCTTGCTTAGTAAAGGGGCACAAGTGTCTACAGCCAACAAAAAGGGGGATACGCCACTGCACCTTGCCCTTAGAGAAGCAGACCAGGCGTTAGCTTTGAAACTCTTACGGACGCAGCCAGAAGTGGGATATCAGCTGGATAGCAAGGGGGTTTCACCCTTATTCGAGGCTGTTAAACAAGGCGACAGTAAATTTGTCAGTGAACTGTTCAGTCTATTGCCAAGAAGTGAAGTATCTGACTCAACCATAGAGACAGTAGTCCTTGCTCAGCCACCCATTCTGCACGCGGCCATCAAAGCGAAGAAAATAGGTAATCAATCAAATCTCCAACAATCAGCCCAGCATACTTTTCATAAGTTATCTTTGTTAGTAGCATTGTGAGAGAGCAAGGTAAATAGGTTTTTAACTCATCGAAGAACCACAACCATGATTAAGGAAAACAAAAACATGATTGCACGATCAACTTTCAGTGGTATATAAGGTTAGAAATACACAAAGAAACTTGAGATTTAAAAGATCCAAGAAATATGTTGTAATACTGTAATAGTTCCATTCTTGTCTTCTTGATCATAAGTTCATAACAAGAATTTAATTATTGTTAAATGCAGATACTCTGAGTTTGTTGCTTGAAAATATTCCCAGTCTGATGGATTCAAAGGATAAACATGGATGCAAACCTCTATCTTATGCAGTTTCTTTGGGTCACAGTAACGAAGTTTCCTATTTGATGAAAACATTTTCTGAGTACCTGAACCAACCTGATGACAATGGTTATTATCCAATACATAACGCTGTTCGGTATGGTTGCATTGGAATTCTGCAGAGGATCCTGACTAGTTGTCCCAACACTATCACACATCAAACCGAGAAGAAGAAGGAAACTATTGTCCATCTAGCTCACAGGTATTCCCAACAGGAGGTCATTGACTACTTGAAAATGGTCGAGGCCCCGTTACTGAAGAGGATCTCTGGCTTAGCTGATCGAAATAACAAAACTGTTAAACATCTATTGAATAGATACTAGTTTTTGCGGAAACGAACAAAAAAGCAACCTAGAAGTTCCAACAATGCAAGAAAAGAAGAGAGTTCCAATAGTCTCAGTCTTAATTTCCAGAGATGCCTAGCACGCAAGCAGAAGCTGGGAAAGACTGAATGATAATCTTGTACTTTTTAGTAACTTGTTTCAGAATTCGTTTCTTGAATTCATTACCTAGTGCATCGTGGACTCGTGGTATAAATTGTTGCTATATGGTTGTGGCGGCAGTGGTGGATCCCAATCACGGGGACTTGGCAAGGTGGCTGTGGTGGGGCCGGTTCAAGGGGAATGTATGTGGGGAGGAGCTGAAGCTGGCGGGCACCAGTGGTGGAGGGATAACGGCGAGTCAGTGACTAAAACCAGAGAGGGAGGCCGCAGCTTATCAGAGAGTAAAGGTGATCCACGTAGGGAGAGCGATCATTAGTTGATCATTGAAGGAAATCCATATAGCCAGGGGAATGGTTCACAAGAATTTTAGATACAAAGACAGATCATGGTTCACAAGAATAATTTGTTCCTTTCTCTAAATCAACAAGTACTCTATACAGATCCTGTATTTACATAAATCATTTTATACAAACAAGCTAGCCAAATTTATGCAACTTGTGCTTGAAGAATACCCGCTTTCTCTGAACATGCATATGCTGAGCCCAATGTTTCGTTTTCTGTTGGCATATCATCCTCATCCAACTGCAGCTGCATTTGATTTAGGGAACGGGCAAATGCTGTGAATAATGGAAAATGATTGGGGGAGAAAAAATCAGCCCCCATTCTCTGGTAGGTGAATAAATCCACAACTGCATTGTCCTCTGACAGATGTTTCATTATTTGACCAAGCTCATTAGAACGTCCAACAACTGACAAGTTCTGACCAGATACACGAACTTGGTGCTTCCTACAACTTAACTTTAGTTGAGCAAGCAATGAAGTGGGACTTGATCCCTCTGGTTGGTGCTCCTCTAATAAGTCCATTCCAGGTAATATCACACGGCACGAGTTTTTGGCAAACATCTCAACCACTGTGTCATAGCCATCTCTATTCGCAGTGTTGTAGAATCCAGACGTAAGCTCGGAAGGGTGAGAGCGAGTCTTATACCAGGAGTGAATAAGGGGCAGTTTGCCAGTATATTCCACTGGGATGTCCTCGAAAACAGATGAAGCAAGGGATAAGATACGCTCCCCATGAGCTATGAGTTGGTTCGAGTACCAAGAAAGGAAAAAGTCACCATAAGGTGTCTCCCAAGAGCCACCTTCATCTTTGAAGAAGGTGTTGAAATAAGGAGGCTGATCATAGGCAGGAACATCATGAGGTCCACCTAAACCCCATAAAGGGTTACCAGTGACTTCAGCATGCTGTTTGAGAAGGCTGAGCATGAATTTGTCATAGCACTGGAATTCTCCAACCCCAGGGTTCTCACAGCGTTTGGCTAAATAATCGTATGAAGGATACCTAAGCTCACCATCGGGTCCGAGACCTATTGTAACTCCCTGCAACCAAAATTACATGTAAAAATTAATACCGGAAATTCATATTTTCAGATTCAGATATAAAACACAAAAATGAAAGGCGGGATTTTGCCCTACCGTGATTGTCGATCCCAGAAAGCCTGCGAAATGTGACTTGAAACTCTCACAAAATGCCTGGTAAACTTGGATTGGAGTGTTCCCATTCAAAACAGGCACATCATCTACAGCAAATGATAAGCACTCTTTGTACTGTTTCCCAAACCGATCAGTGAAGTAGATACCAGCTTCATCAGTGTCACCGATTTGAGACACCCAATTAGGGAGTGGGATTTGGGGTTCCTTTGATCCATGAAAGCACAGCGACACGTGAACCTTTAGACCCATTTTCTGAACCAACTCCACGACAGCAAGGTATCCAGACCAGTCATAGTTTCCCATAACATCCTTTTCGACAGCCCCCCACCAAACAGGAAGTTCAACTCCGTCAACTCCCATCAGCTTCAGTGCCTTCAGCCCCGCAGTAACGGCCCTCTCATGATTCACTCCGTTGCACTCAGACACTGCATCCATAGGCATCCCCACAAATAATCTTACGCCATTAACCTGATAGGTCCAAAGAAACATTTACCAAGATTGTCAGGATATTTCAAATTAAGACAACAAACAGCTCATAATTTCAGGAATTTCGCTAAATCTACGTTGTATGTCAAACGATGAACTTTGCCTACATTTTCCTTTCATCATGATTTTAGTTTTTTTTTTATAATAACAAGAACAAAAAAAAAAAAGTTAATCATTTTCCGAAAAAAGAAAAGAAGCTGAAGACTATGTTCACAGTCTATGCAATTTATCACTACAACATCGCTTAGGCTCTGTTTTGTTCGTCTGCTCAAGAGCTTATACTTGACTTTGTAGTTTGTACTCAAAATACAAAAACTTAATTGGAAAACCTCAAGTGCACTTTTAAATGAAATGTAATGAAAATTTTGAATTTAACAGAAAAACCTAACTTATCTAAACTAAACTGGGAAAAACGGAACTTAACAAAACGTAAATGCTAACGTTAAGTTAAACAAAATAGAGCCTTACTCAAATTGCAAGCAAGCTTAGCAACTTATTAGGGGTTGTTCTTGACCACTGATCCCAAACAAAAAGCATTAATTCATTTCAGCCCACAAAATTTCAAATTAGAAGTCATTTTCCAAGTCACCTATAAAACTTACTCCTACTCCCATATCCTTAAAAACGCCCAAATTCCAGGACTTGAGGTCATTTCTTTATGACTTACTTTCCTAATTTTGATTTCATTTTAGCCCACAAATTTTCAAATTTAAAGTCATTTCAGCTCAACAAATTTTAGCTCTAACTGTCTAACCCATTAATTATTTCTAATTATGTTGGTCCAGGACTCCAGGTATAATAAATAATACACCAAAACAGGAAATTCCATGAAAGAAAAAAAAGGAGACACCTCAACAGGAAAAAAAAAAACTTAAAAATAAAAAATTAAACAGATAAGTGAGAGATCAGAAAAGGGGGCTTACAGAATTATTATTAACGCTTGTAGTTGCAGGTGAAGAAGCTTCCACGTCAACATGAGTCATCATCTCAGCACCTTGCTGGGCAGCACGAACACTAAATCTTAATCTACTATTATTAGTTTTCAAATTGGAATTCTTCATTTGTAGAAAACAAAAACGTGTTTTGCTGGGAAACTTGGAAACCAACCCAGTACTTCCCACATCGATCTTAGCGCTTCCCATCACTGCTACTTCCATTATTAATTCTTTTATCCAAAACCCAGAAGAGAAAACTGATAATTTGAGAAGAAGAAAAAAGAGTAAAGTGAAACAGTAATTGGATAAGGGCAGAAAGAGAGAGAAAGGAATAATGATTTTTGTTTGTGGAGAAAAGAAAGAGTTGTAAGTTGTTACTACGTATGTGGATTAATTGATACGAAGGGAAATGGGTTTAAATAGATGGTGCGGTATTTGCCCTTTTTGGGTGAGTGAAGTAAAATGTTTGTCCTACGTGGAAAAAAGTGTGCGGCTAAATGAGTTTTTGACACGTGTTGGGTGTACAGGGGGATACTAGTCGTTATCCAAAGTACGTAGAAAGTTCTTTGTGAAGCAAGCTGCTTGAGAGTTGAGAGTCGGAGACTTGGGTTGAGACTTGAGACAGTGTGTTAATTGATAACCACATGATCAGGATTTTTTTACAAAATTGACGTTAATTGACTCAATCTGAATAATTTGGGCCAAGTTCTTTTAGGATTTAGTTTTCCGCCACTAGTCGGTTTAATTTTAGATTTTTGGTTTTGTTGAAAGCTATTTAGACACGATATGACAGATTGTGAAATGAAGGTGACTCCATTTAAATTCAAAGTAGTCAAAGAAAGTTCAAACTGGTCTCTTGGTTTAGACGGTTTAATTTTTACTTAAACCCATAAAAGCTACGAGTAAAATTTTAAATTATAAATAAATATAAGTAAAAAAATGGTCAAAAACCTATTAAAACATGTCAAAAAATAGTGAAATTGGGTTTCGACCGACTCATGCGCTTTCTAATTTTAGGGTCTGTTCTCCCCAGCATCTAAAACTTCATTTCAATTCAGCTTGTTTCTCTCAATCATAGAAAGTTGTGATATCGATATCCATTTGTGGTTTTATAAAATTCTAATATTGATAGGGTTTAAATAAGTAAATGTGTATTAAAACAATTAAGTAAAAAATTTAGTTGAGTTACTTTCGCTTCAGCTCAGTTCATTTCAGTATTTATAAGTTGGGTAGAACAGACCCTTATTGTTTTGAAACCTCTCTTACCACCAGTTAATGATCGAATTGGTCAAACATACCCTATAATGAAACACAAATTGGGAGAACCCATTTAATACATGAAATTGGATATTAATGAACCATCGACTACACAATAATGACCCATCGGCTACACAATAATGACCCCTATTATCCAGTCTCATCTATGAAACGGATTCACACAATTTTTTCTAATAATGAAAAGGAAAAAAAAAAACAATTGTAAACCTGTTTCATATATGAGATTGGGTATTACCGTATTAATAACCCCTCGGGCAGTCATTAATGTGCCCTCTAAATAAAGATTAATAACCCCTCCCACCCAGTCTCATATATATGACACAGGTTTACACAAATTTTTCTTTGTATCCAAGAATGAGTATTTATTTTTTAGAACAATGTAAGGAAGACCGGCCCGTAATCAAACCAAAAAAAAAAACCAAGTCGATTGCTTCTGGCATAATAGGAAAGCATACACAGTTACATACACATGTTGATTTTTATTTGAGTGTAATGAGAGGTAATGAGGCCGGTTTGAATTGAACTCCTAATTCTAAGGGTTGAAGGTATGCTTTCTACTACTTGTTGAGCAGCTATCTTTTGTCCCTAATTGATTTTTATTAAGTGAATAGGGTGTGTATGCTTTCCTAGGATTCGGAATTGATATACTTTCTTGTCAATTGTCATCCACCACAAGGGCATGCAACTTTTATTCTTGTGAGGCTATCCAGTTTATGAGAATGACCCTAACCCAATTGCAGCCAAAAACCAAAACAAATCGCAAGACATTTACAAAGGAAACCAACTCACACAAATTCATTTGCTGCCTCTAGTTCTCTACTGATTGTACATTTGTACATGTCACATGTACCAACTACCAAGTATTAACAACGTGGGACACCCAAGTATCTTATCCAATGGCTTCTATTTGTTTTTTAAGATTGACTACCTGACTGGATAAAATGAATGGCATAGCAGACTAGCAGAGCTGGTCACTACTCATGTGGATCTGATTCATACGGGATCTTTCTCTGAACTCTGCCCGAAGTCCGAACAAAGGTTCATAAGCCACTAGTTGCCTATTGTACCGAAAATCCATGTCATTCTAACATGGTTTTTGCAATAATGATTCGTTTAATTGTTCATGGCTATGCTTTAGCTGAACTTGAGAGGAGACAATTTCCATCAACTCTCCCGAACTTCACTTTATTAATAAGGAATTCGAAAGCCACATACGAAATTTACGACTTTTTTTGTGTGTGGTTAAAATTGAAATGGATGTACGTATATACGTTAGAATTACATATTTTGTGGCAATGATCGTATATTTATTCTTGTTAGACAAACTCGATCATCATATTTTGTGGCAATGATTCGTTAAATAGATTGTCCAATGTGTTCATAGCTCAAAAACTTAAATGAAATTAAAGGGAGGTACTAAGATTGATAATAATCGACCTACTAATATTAAGGGTTAAAGATGTGCTCTTTACCACTTAATCTACTATATCTTCTTAGGAAGTTTAATAACCGCGCAAGAGTTAATGTGTTTTGTTGAATATATATAAATTTAGTGCCCTTCAAATTTAAAGGGATAACTTCTTCAGTGATGCATTCTCTTCTCCTTCTATCGAAATTGATGTAAAGGATGCACATTTCGCAGGAGCTTAGATACAATCAACTGCCATCAGTTATTTATTAGCACACACCACACTTATAAAATGAAGATTTCATGTTTACAAACAATCATTTTTTTTTTTTTGGGATGTGAAGAACTATCAGCGTTTCTTCTATGGTTAATTGAGATTGTAGCTAGTCACTTAAATGAAGCTTAATTTAGCTTGTGGGATCAATTTGAATTTGTACTAGCAAGAAACAAATACATCTGGTACAAAAGCAGGCAAGCTGCTTCAGAATGTTTAGGGGCGTATACGAGTTAGGGGACTTGCAAGTGGTTTGATTTGATGATTTGATCGTATGAATTAAACACCGCTTGACTGTGGAAAGTGCGATCGGTTAGATATATAACTAAAGTAGTGAATATTGTGCATCAATGGGCGTTTGGTCTAGTGGTATGATTCTTGCTTTGGGTGCAAGAGGTCCCGAGTTCGATTCTCGGAACGCCCCCTTTTGATTAAACTTTTCTTTTCATTTTTCGTCTTTTTCTCTGTTCCCATTACTGCTTCTCGTTTAGTTCCTCTTCTTCCACGGCTCCACCTCTCATTGATAGTTTTTTTTTTTTAAAAAAAAATGTACTCTATTGAGTCTCTTCTTCACATGATTGTGATTTCAAAAAAAGAAAAAGAGCACCTTCAACAAAAGAGAAAACAAAAGGCTTTTGCCACTCAACAATTTTCTGTCCTTATTTCATATGCAGTTGCTCTGGTAAAGGCAAGTTCAAGTGTTTAAAGGAGGTAAACCCTCCATCAATTACTAAATTATGTCCACTAACATACTTAGCATCATCAGAGGCCAAATATAGAGCTGCATTAGCAATATCCACATCCTCACAATGAGCCCCTTTTAGTGCACCTGTGTCGTGCAGCAATTTCACTATCGCCTCATCCTCAACACCAGGATATACCATCCTTAACTCTTCCATCACGAGCGGGGTTGGGATAACAAAAGGCGATATGCAGTTCACTCGAATCCCATGCCTGCTAAGCTCTGCGGCGGTGGCCTTGACAACGCTTATGACTGCAGATTTAGAAACTGAGTAGGTATGCTGTGCCATCCCACCAATTACCCCGGTCACACTAGCCGTGCATAAAATGGAACCCTTCATCTGCGGAATCATCACTCGCGATGCATGCTTTATCCCCGCCATTACTCCCCTCACGTTTATAGACATTACGCGGTCGAAGGCATTGAGGTCAAGATCCACAATGCTGGGTGGAGTCCTGCAAGCAACTCCTGCATAAAGATTGAAAATCATTTTGTAATTCTGCCACAGAGAAAGACAGCTGTATACTTGGATGGAAGCCTAGAACTTAAAAGTGTCATACATTGACAAGAATGATACACCATCATTTTCCGGACTTCCATTTTTCTTTTCAAAGTTTCAATTTAGTTGTATTGCAAGTAACAAATCCATATTCTTTTTTTTTTTTTGACAACGGATACAACCCCGGAATGCCCCGGAACCTAATCTAGAAACAAATCCATATTTGAGGGTTACTATCTAGCACAGCCACACACACACACACAGGTAACTGAGGTCATTTAGACATTTACGGAGCCTGAGTTGCAAATTGGCCAAATTCGTACACCATCAATGCACACAGGCCTATTTACTACTCGTATAGTAAAAAGATAAAGCTTTGTGACAATTGTGCATATTGTTCCGTTAGGTCAGTCAAATATGGGCTCAAATCTACCTGCATTGTTGTACATGATATCTAGTTGACCATACTTTGAGACCGTAAAGTCAACTGCTTTGGAGATGTCTGATTCTTTAGTGACATCACACCTGATAAAAGAAGCGTTTGAACCTAGCTCCTTTGCAGTTTCTTCACCATACTGATTCTGAATATCAGCAATGACTACCTTCGCTCCATTCTCAGCAAATTTGAAAGCCGTGGCCCTGCCAATTCCCCTAGCCGCTCCTGTGATCAGGGCAACTTTTCCTTCCAGTCTAGAAAGTTATAGCAAGAAGATATAGGTTCAGGTCAGGTGTATACAACTTGATTGAACACATGTTAAATATGATGGAAATGAAAAAAAAGAAATAATTCAACTCATCTTGTTCTCCAATACCAAAGCACAGAAATTAGGCAAAAGCAAAAGAGAATTATGTCAGCAGGTCCTTTTACTATAAAAGAAAATAGCTACATTGAGTCCTTACACTAGAGCATTGCTATTGTATTATCGGCTAAGAGTGTCGAGTCATCGAACAACTTCATTAAGAATTAATACAACTAAAACAGACTGCATGACTTAAATTAACAATAAATAGTAATTATAATCATAATAAATTAGCCAGCAGGACCATGATGTCTTGATGAAAAGGCACTAGGCTTCCTGAGAGTCATGTTCAGGGAAAATCACACGTATTTCGTGTTATCCAACCAATTTCCAAAACCAACGTTTTGAAAAGTTCACTATCAGTGACACGACCGAAAAAAAATTAATATTTGACAAGAGTAAAAGTTGGAAAAAGACTCGGGAAGAAAGTATTGCTCAAGATGTGATTCGCCTTATCAGCTCAAAGTTCTTATCAAAGACATGTTTGTTGTTGCTGTTAAACTACTACTCCTTGAGTGGCTAACATAATGCACATGTCAACATTTGTTGAGACAAAGAAAGAATGGTAGCTACGTAAGACTTTTAACTACTAGTAAAATGACTTTTCCATTCTTGCATAAAGAAAGGGACTGATCTCACCACGTAAACCCTCTTCACCTAAGGCTCACAGAAAAGGGGGGGAAAGTGAGCAAGATAACAATTCTTTAAAGCTCTCTTCAATGAACAAGTTTGCACTAGCATCCACTATACCTTTTTCCCCCACCCAATCCCGAAAGAAAAATGATAAACGATCTCCACATACTCAATGACTGGAGCTGAGATGAGACTGTCTTGAAGTTCTACAGGCCTATTCATATAATCTGTGAAAAGATTGATACTTTAAGCTGAATAATCATCATCGAAAGAGCAACTTCAATAACTAATAAAGATAAGTGACAAAAATCAAACAATTCATTCCCATAAATCATAGAAATACATTATTTATTTCGGTAAAGCTTTACCGAAACACAAATGTGAAATGCCTGATGATTTGAGTGATAAATCAAGTGAGACAAATAAGACTACGTTTTGCTCAGAAGGCTAGTAACGCAAAATGGGAAAAGGGGGGAAAGGGTTGCATTTAGGAACTTTTTAGCACTTTTGAACTTTTCAACCACCCAGAAGTAGATACAATCGGTCTAGAAATCCCAACCTAAAACAAGCAGGATGCTTCATTTCCTTTAAGTCAAAATTCCATTGGTGAAAAGTAGATTAGGAAGGTCATAGAAGATCTTTGTTGGTGGGGGGTAGCCATTGGCCTCAGCTCACCCAACAGCCACGTAACGTGGTAGAGTCAGAGCTGACATTGTCAAGCAATATATAAGTCGACAGCCAGATTAAAATACTTAAGCATAAGCTTATCGACAGCATGCCGACCTGAGCTCCCTAAATCTATCAAAAACACATGTTATTTGTTCTTTCTTAGCAATTAGATTTGTTTTGCTCACTACATATCTTAAGCACTTTTACAGTTGGATTACGTTCTCTTGACAACCTACCCTTGGAAAAGAACCTCACTTTTGAGTCACAGACAAAGTCATAGCAGAAGATCACGGCCCCAAACTAGAAATAGAATGGCTACCAGTGCAAAGTGCATTAACAATGTCGATTTGTACCAAAAGAAATCCACAGATATCTTACGATAATACAATCTTATCTAAATGAAAGATATCATAAAGTGGATAATAATCTTTTCTGCTTCTGTGGCTTACTGAGTAGAAAGGGAACTAGGAATGACAAAATACTTGACACTATTGCAATCTGGATTAGCCCATAATAATCATCATGGTATGTTTGGCATGAATCACAATTCACTCCTGTTTCCCTAACGCGTGAATGTACCTACTAGAATGACATCTTAATCTTAGGACTGGGACATAAGGCATAAACCCCCATCCCTTCACTGTGGGAATAAGGAATGCTCCATGAACACAAGAATTGCACGAACGATAGATCCTACGCGGATTGAGAATTGCTGATGATCTACAATTGTTTTGAAGATAGTTTATTTTCCTGATGACCTCGAACAGAATTTGTATATGAATCACAATTCCTTTTTGGACCTTATGAGAAACAAGGGCCTTGGAGTTGCAGACTAACTGGTTGATTAAGATAATATGCAGTTTTAAATAATCCTAGTTCTAGAAATTTTAAATTCAGCTCTATCTTGGAACTTGGCATTGGCTTAAAATGACCAATAGATTAATCATAAGATTCTGGTAAGCTCGAACTAAAAACTCAACCAGCTGAAAGAGTAACATGACTAACATCTGGAGATCTTCTTCCATTTATTATGTGTGTTTATTGGCATTTGTGACAGACAGAATACTGAAAGAAAGTAAAGAAAACCGAAAACTTGTCTGGAAATTGGAGATCTCACCAATGAAGCTCTCATTGACCTCAAGATCAAATCCCAACTAAATTAAAATGCCATATTATACAATTAATTCCATAAACCCAAAAAAGATCCTAAGATTGCACACCCCATACTTCTGAATTTCTTATAAATTGTAATTGACATTTACCATTGATCACAACCTATTACATTAGATAACTTTGGGACTGTAACTCCCATTGTACCACTATGGTTGTAGACAAAGAAGTCATTAACATACCTGCTACTATGATCGGAGAATCCCCTGGTGAAGCTTGAAGAAAGCAAACCCCTTGACCTATAGCATGCTTCTCTGTTTCAATAAACTTTTTTATTAGACCTTCACTAAAAAACATTCACATAAAGATCTGCTAAAATGCCTATTTTGAAGAAACCCCTATGGCTAAACAACACACCAATGAATAAAACAGCACAAACACCATTTCATCATGTAAAGTAATGCTGATCATTGTGATCAAAAGAACCACTTAAATGCAACAACAATTTTTTGATAATATAATGACAATGATATAAACTTCAATTGAGACATTTCTATGTGGTAGAATGATCAAACACACCCTTTATCATATTATCATGAAAGTAATACACTAACTAGTTAAATAGTTAACAAGTGGACAATTAATTCTGAACAGCTATAATACATTTTTCTTGATAGAACAAAGTAACTTAATAATGTGACGACTAATTTGGAACGAAACAAAAAGAAAAGAGACCTCCAGGAAAAATAGCCTACAAAGAATAGATGATGGAGTAAATTTGGAAAGAAACATCACCTTAGTTTGAGCCTGAACATGGTTTCTTTGTAGAGTATCAGCAGAAGAAAATGTCTACACAGGGGAAGTTCAGTGGTTAAATGGGAGACGTTGCTTAAGCTACTAGTAGCATTGACTAGTAGGACTATAAATGAAGAAACAAATGCATGAGAGCCAGGGGTAAGGCTCTCCTTAAAAAGGTCTGGAACATCCAAAGACATTTAGACAACGACATCAATAAGAAAAGATGCGAATGCAAGTTGTCCCATTTGTCCAATGGAATGAGGGTCAAAACTCAAAGGGCCTGTTTTCTTTCTTACGTACCATAATTGATAAATTTCTTTGTCAATTTGCATTTTGTTTATGCATTGTTGCTGTTCTTCAGTTTCTGTCACGTCATTTTATTTTGATTTAGCTTGGTGTCACAGAATATAATCAGTTCTTTTCACTAATCAAAATCTTATATTTTATCTCCAATCATCAAAAGCTAAATCCCCTTATTCAATCATTATTATCCCAGCTAAACTTTATTTTGAGGTCATAGATAATGGAGATGTTGACGCTATATAACATCCAAATATATTCTCTTGCACATAGTAAGAAATTTAATCCATATGACAAGTTAGGGAACCTTTGGAACTGTATCTGACCACAATGAGCTTTCAATTGAAAAAGTTCAAATTTAGGAGATGCAAACTTCATATCAAATACTAAGTTTGTTGTAAACATGATCATTTTGTCACAAAATTGGGTTTTATTATAGATGTCCACCGTTAGTAGGTGACTAGGTGGGTTGTATCCATAGTTTTTTTCCCACCTCCCACCTGTTTCACCTGAGCTTCAGGCTCAACTCGAATGTCGGGCGCACCTAGTTGTGGTATATGAGTATGCCAACGAGGGTCTTTGCATACTTTAATAGGACCATGTGCGGATTGAGATTCTAAAATTAAAAGAATAGCTTATAGCAATTAACTTATTGACACAAATAACAGAAGTTTTTGAACAAATAAACTTCTTTAAAAAATTAAGCCATTAAAGTACCTGGGGTAAACCAAGTTGGGTTGGTATAGTGGTTCAACACTTCAACCGTTAAATAAGTGGTTGGGGGTTCGACTCCCAACTTTTGCGAATGGAAAAAACTCATTGGCCATCCTCCTAAAAAATACCCTGGGTACAATGACAATGGAATATAGTAGCTCAAATTTTGATTTCGGAATATATTGTCAATTACCCTAAAAAAATATTGATAATTGAGAAAATTCTAAGAAAAAAAACATTTGGAACTACAGGAATGTAAACAGTAAATATTTACATTGGTGTATCCTCAGTTGAGGAACATCCGATCCAAAGAGACTAGACATTGGTACAAGTGCAGTACTGCACTAGTGAGAAAAAATGCGATATCAAGTTGTCAAATGGGAAAAGGTCAAAAGCAAATTGGGGTTTCAATTAGGGTACTTGGTAAAAATAAAACTTGGGATACTTGGACTTAGACTTGCATTAACTTGACTGAATTAAATTGAGTAGAGCTGATTTTAACCGCAAAACTTTTCAAACGAAATTAAAATGAACTGTTAAAAGGTGTATTTTATTTGTATGTAATAAACTTGGTTTGAAGTTTATTAAATTGTGCTTCAACTAAACTAGACTGGACAAAAATTGATAGTAGTTAAATTATACAAGTAACTATAACAAAATCAAATTGATCGAATTTAGAAAATTAAACCGAAAACTAAACTGAGAAAGATAAACTGCAACACTAAAGCTTAACAAAACAACAATAACAACAACAAATCAGTGTAATCATATGAAGGTTCTAGAGGGTCAAAATATACGCAACCTAAAGTTTAACAAAACATAACCTAAATTGTAATGCAAACTACTAAATTGAACATAAGTTGGAAATTATCCTTAGGCACGTTTCTCATTCCTTTTTTTTCCCGTCGGCCATCACCAAACTCCTTAATTAGTTCAAGTTATAAATTTTTTCTCTAATACTTAGGTACACCGGGTGTACGGGTACACCATGTGAATTTATAACTAGTATTACTACATTTATCATTAGTCATATTTTTAATGCCATTAATCAGTCCTTTTGTAATTAGTCATAAATCCAGGTGTACCGGTACACCCGATGTACCGGTACACCCGATGTACCAAAGACTTGCTGAATTTTGTTTGACTAATAGCAAAAAGCCTCTAAAGAAAATAAATAAATAATTTATCTAAAACTCGATTTCATTAAATTGAACAAAATCAAACTAAGTTATGAATTAAAATTCTTTAACTTAACTAAGTCATAGGTACCAAACTCTCTTTCACCGAGCTGCCTAGTCCCGTTTACAATTTTATTGTTTCTTTAAATTGACAGATTGCAATGAGCATTTTTATTCTTTTTAACTTGTAGCCACTACATATATGATGAATGGATGAGCAAACTAATTAAAGACCCCTATATATACTTAGTGTGTATCTGAGCATGTGTAGGATGCGCTCCCACTGAAGCCTTGATTTTATGGGCCCTTTTTTTAAGCCATCAATCTTTGATATACCAGTTGTAAACATATATATACGAGTACACCAGGTGGACTAATAGTGATAAAATTAAGAATAATATCAAGTGGTACTAACTAATAGTATTTACAATGTGACTAATTAGTATATTGTGACTAATAATTAATCAGAAGGTGACTAATAATATTTTTTTAGAGTAGACTAATAGTATTTAAAGGTGACTAATTATTATAAGTATGTTCAAATACATTGATTAAACAAAACTTGGGTGTCTGGAATTTTTAGTTGTTGACATTAAAAATCTTCAAATAAATGCAATCGAAAACATTATCTTCAAGTAACCTTCAAAAAAAATATTAATCTTAAAGTAGATGTTGTCTAATAATAAAAGATCTTTTGTTTTACAAGTTTTGCATATAAAGGAAAAAAAAAAGAATAATAGAGGAGAGAAATTCAAAACATTCCAAATGGAACAACCGCAAAAAGCCTAAGCATGTTTTAGAATACCTCAACAAGTACTTGCCTCTTTGGTATGTCGGGTTGTAGTCACTTGACAAGGTTTTATGCCCCGGCCCGTTTGGTTGAGCTATTTTTTGGTTATGGGGTTGGGTTGGCCGAACCCACACCTTTGAGTTGGTTGTCTCAACCCATGGGTAAGTGTTTGGTTGGGGTGGAGGCGTGGAGGTGGTGGTGGTTGAGAGGGAATGAGAGTAGAGAAGTTGTGAAAGGAGGGAGAATTGGTGGGTTTGATCAACCCCATTGCTCAAATAAACCCCAAAATACCAAATTGGTATATTAAGTGACACCACTATGCCAAATTGGTATATTAAGTATCGTCACTACCAAATTGGTATATTAAATGAGCTCTGATGCCAAATTGGTATATTAACTTGCTTTTGCGATGCCAAATTAGCCTATTTAAAGTTTAAATGAGGCATATATTCGAATCTCTTGATGAAATTTTTTTATATTTCTTTTTAATTTTATTTTCCTTTATTTTGCTCTTTACCCATTAATTTAATACATAGAAATAATTATTCAAGACATATTAATAGTAATAAAATAATGAAAAGAAGGGAAATAAAAGGAAAAAGAAATGAACAGTAATATATTAATGGATACATGAGCAAAATATAGGAAAAAGAAATTGAAATAAAAATTAATTTATTAAAATATTTAAATTTCTAACTCATTTAAACTTTAAATGTGTCAAATTGACGTCGGAAGTCAGTTAATATACCAATTTGGCGTTGGAGGCCATTTAATATACCAATTTGGCATCAAAGGCAAGTTAATATACCAATTTGGTAGAAACGATAATTAATATACCAAATTGGCAAAGTGGTGTCACTTAATATACCAATTTGGTATTTCAATCCTCAAATAAACAACTTTTAGTAGCTTCGGGTCATGTCACTTGTCAACCCAGTACAAATCTCAAAATCTAGTGAACTAAACGAGCCTTAAATCTCTTAACAAAGGAAAAAGAATGTAGTCATTGTGGGAATCGAACCGATGTCTTCTCCCATCCTAAACGAGTAACTCACACTATTGAGCATTTTCCCTCCAAAACACACACGTTCCTCAATATCCGGAATATAATAACATTTTTTCCCATTCCACTCACTCTTTTTCTTTTCAATTTTCAAACCCTCACACTCTTTTTCTTACCCCACTCCTTTCTCTCTCTACACCTCGCATGTCGTAATTGAAGCTTCCTTTACAATCTACTTAATAGATGGCTGATAGTTCCGACGTTTGCACTTCCGGTAAATACCATTTTCCCTTTATCTGCATTTAATTTACCTTTTTTTTTTCAACTGGGTTTGATTGTTGTACTAATTTTGTGCTTTCACTTACTTTCTTCTTTTATAAATAGAAAAATAGCATTTTGTTTACAACCCATTTTAGTTTATTGTTAGTATAGTGCAACCCATTTGGTATATTACAATTATTAGTCAAGTGTTAGTGTTATTTTTAATGTTAGGATTATGTGTTACTAATTTCTTTGTTGCTTGTGGTGTCAACTTTATTTATTTGCAATTGATAGTTAGGTACTAGTAGAGAGAGTTGCTTCAGTGGTTAGGACTTAGGAGTACGCCTTATGACTCTGAGGTTAGGGGTTCGATTCTTAGCAGCCTCAGTGCCTCGGTTTATAATGATATGAATAATTTATATAACATCATCATTGTCATGATCACTTATCCGTAATGCCCAGACTGCCGACGAGCTAATGCGAGCTAGGTGGGGGGAGGGGGTTGAGGATAGGTGTAAGTTTCCTTAGTAGAGTTGAAGTGTGTTTTGGGGCATGAGTGAAGTGGGTTTCTTGGGAGTTGATTGTAGGGACTTGAAGCGAGGATCAGAAAATTTTCAGTTGTTGGGATGAGCCAGTATTTTGGGTTTCTTGAGAGAGAGAGAGAGAGAGGGAGGGAGGGGGGGGGGGGGGGGGGGGGGGGGGGGGGG
>ONZK01001584.1:39992-58530 GCA_900322385.1 Pharnaceum exiguum | reverse complement strand
TGTGACTAATGACTAGTGGGTATTTTTATATGACTAATGACTAGTAGTAATATGACTAGTGAAATCTTTTATATGACTAATGTCTCTGACGTGGCACAGGGTGTATATATACACCCGATGCACGGAAGACGGGCTGAATAAATAAACCAACAAAACCCTCCTTATTCTTTCATTCATAATTATTTTCTTACATTTACCCTAAAAAAATCATTATTTTCTTACATTTCTCTCAAAAAAAATTTATTTTTATACTAGATACAAGGCTATGTTTTGTTTGTCGGTAGTATTATAATTTATTTTTTTTCAATTCAATTTAATTTTTTCAGTTCAGTTTAGTTGAACTTTTTTTCAACTTTTTTTATTTATAGTTTCAGTGTTTTTCTTATAAATTCAGTTTTAATTCCGTTCAGTTTAGTTCCGACGAAAACACATTCTTCTAATTAAAATAAGGCTTCCATTGCTATCAAAAAAAATAATAATAAGTAAATACTTGCATGAAATTAATCTTCATCTGATCTGATGATATAAATAGCACACATTCAACCATTGTCTGCCACCCAACCAACCCACCATTCTCCCTCATTGTCACCCCTCTACTCCATTCTCTCTCCACCATCATCACCATAACCTCTTTCCACCACTCTCTCCTTTTCTCTTCACTCATTAGCCACCTCTGATCTTTTCACATCATTCTTCACTCTTCCCTTTCTCTCAGGTCAGTCTCTCTTTTCCCTTTGTGAATTACCTTTTTTTGTTTTGTTTTTTTTTTTGTCCATTTGGATGGTTTGTTGGTAAATTTAAGACATGGGTTTTTGTGGGGGGAGGGTAAAAAGGTAAAAGATTGGATCTTTTAATGTTTTTTGTCAAAAAGATTGAATTTTGATGTTAGATTAGGGTTTTAAAATGGATTTTCTATCTGGGTTTTTTTTTTTGTTTTTTTGAATTGTGTGATTGTATTGTAGGAACAAAGAAATATAGAAAAAGAAAAGGAAAAGAAAAAAGGGAAATTGATAAAACTTAGTGGTGAAGGTTCTCATGAGAATTATCAGGGGAATGCAGAGATCGATTTGTTGCACTGCTGTTGGGAAATTCAACGTGAAAGCAAGAGAACCAGGTTGGACTGTTTTGTCTTTCGCCGTCTGCCCGAAAGCTAGGGCAAGGAATAAACCTGCTTTTGAGCTGTAATTTTAGGTGGAGTTTGAGTGAGGGTTTCGACGGTTTAGGTGGCGTAGAAGGTTCGGGTTTTGAGTGATAGACAGGAGTGAAAAATGACTCGGATTTTGGTTCAGCGTGAGCGTGGCAGTGGCGGTTCTAGTAGCTCGTTGAATAATCAGAACCAGAACCAGAACCAGAACAGGCCTTTGGTTCCTAGCTCGTCGAGTGTGCCTTCAGTTGTTGTTCCGCAAGGGAATGTGAGTGTCAAGGATGAGGGAGTTTCTGAGGAACGGTGTGAGCAGGTTGTTGTTAATGAGTCGCCTGAGCATTGCGGGAGTAGTGGGAGTGAGACTGCGAAAGATGAGGACTTCTTGAATGAAAGGGATGATCTTGGTTTGAATGCGGATGATGAGATTGGTGACACTGTGAGAAGTGGGAATGATGTGGACCGTGTTGATTTGGCGAGAGGGTTTAGTGGATTGTCCGTCACTGAGCATTCAAAGAATGAGAGTGAAAGTTGGAGCAGTCAGAATCCGCAAAGTGGTTTAGGGAGCTCACAACCTCAACCTCCACCTCCTCCTACTCCGCCCCCAAAGCCTTTGGGATTGAACTCTTATCCGAGAAGAAACCTCTCAGAAACGCCTGGTTCTCCCCGCATTGGTCCGTCTAGAAGACCTGCTGGCTGGCCTGTTCAAGCTAGGACTTCACCATCTGCGTCAAGACCTTCCTCACCGAGAAATCATTGCGATAATGAGGGTTATAATAGCGCCGATGAACAAACTCCATGCTTTGGATCCTCTATTTATGATCTTGTAAGTGTAATTCCGTCTCTTTGGCTTGTCAGGCTTTAAGTTCCCATTATTTAAAATCCGCGGGCTTACTTCGCGGAAAAAAGTTATCTTTCTTGTTTGGAAAGTTATATTACTGTTTTTGTGCTTTTTGCAAATGAGAACTTTGCTATAAATGGGTTATGATTACTAAAAGACCTTGCGACGCTGCTGATTGACATATATTTATCAACTTGTTTCTTGTCCTTGCCGAAGAATCATTTGTAAGCAATATAATCATTTTTTCGGTATTCCATAATGAAGACTCTTAACTACTTATCGTAAGGGGAAACAAATCTACAATTCCGTAAACTCCGCAACCCCTCTTGAATTTTGTCGGGATGATAATAAATCTAGGTATTCATGATTGAAAGAGTCATTAATGATAGCTTAAGTACACAACCTTTTTTTCCCTAATATGGGCGTAGTATCTCTTGTCGTCAATACAAATTTCATGAAGTATAGAAAAATCAAGTAGCTGTGAATAACATCTGGGCATGGCGAATGAGGCCCATCTTAGATTGTGAAGTGATATTGGCTACTTGAATTGCATCTTAGGGTAGCTGATGCCATTTAGTTTAAGTACTTCACTCTTAATTTAGTCTAGTTCCGTGGGAGCTAGGAACTTCTAGTTTATGGCACGCTTGATGTAGTTTACTTTCAAGTCCCTAGTGTGTTGTGACTGTATCCATTCAATTATGTTTGTGCTACTCTTAATGGTTTGATGGACTTAACTTCAAATAGTGGCTTGGTAGATTCCTGGAAACAGCTAGTATCGGAGTCTGAAATCCTACATACCCCCCTCCCTCCCCCCTCCTCTGAATAAAGGTCCCGAAGATGTGCTTGTTTTATTCCATTTGGGCTTTGTTTACTTTTTAGTTTGTTATGCTCTTTAAGAAGTCTTGATTTTGTTTTCTGAATGCATATTTGGGATCCTGAGAGATACGTATGGAGAGTGGTAGGAATTATTGTTGCTAAAAAGTGAAGTTCTCCAAATGAAATTTGCATGCTCTGAAAGAAGGATTCGCCTGGTGGGAAGGTCAAGCAACTGAATTTGAGACTTAATGGGGCTTGTTCGGTGGCTATGGTTTTTCAGAATACACTGTTAATTTTGCGTGGCTTAGAATAATTGTACTTTTTACTTTTGAACTTTATTCCTTGTAGCCACACAGCTACTTCCTAAATATGCTCAGGCTGTATTATAAATGTACTGGATTTGAGTAGTTTGTTACATGCTTGTGTCTCGTTGCATGGGCCTTTCACTCCCAACCTGGAAGTTAGGTTCTATTTTTATAGCCTGCTATCGCGGGAATAATATGGAGCTCTGAGATTCAGGCCCTGAGCTGAAGATCAGTTACCCCTGGTTTAGTTTTACAGGGGATACAGAATCACGCTAACTGGCATAGTATTTGTCGTAGATGATTAATATTTGTAGTTTTCAACTTAGTTTTTCCTATATTCTCTGCTCTGTCGGATTGGATGGGGTGGGTGTCCTTTGCAAGGTGGGTGTTGTGTTAACCAGTTCTTAAATATGCTGCTTGCTTTTTTAATCCTTAGGTTTGACCTTATGAAATTTTTTCATGTTATCAGGAGAGGGAGAGACAATTCGAAATTGATATCAGGCGAACTAAAGGACTGGAGGTTAAGAGAATGTTGGAAGATGGTAATTGTCTATTCAGGGCTGTGGCCGATCAAGTTTATGGGGATTCTGAAGCATATGACTTGGCTAGGCAGATGTGCATTGATTATATGGTAAATATCCCTCTCGCCTTCTTATCTGCATGAAAGACTTTTTTCCCATGTTTGCCAACCTTCGAGCTGCAGTGTGGTTAATGGTTTGATTTGTTTCCTTTTCGCCTAAATATTCCAACCTAGTTCTTTTCACCCGTTGCACAAAGTCTGAGTAATTCCACATTACGTTTTGTGGAAATCTGTACCAGGAAATCTAACTTTTATTGTAGTCAACATCTAGAAGTAAAGTTTGGATCTCACATTGTGTGGATTATGGTTTTTGATGCACACGTGTTCACTTGGCATTATTGTAGCTTCCATTCTCGTGACGGCAGTTTAGTTTTATTGACCGTACTGCTATGTCTCTTTTCTGTCCAATTAACATTTTTTTTTGTGCAGGAGCGCGAGAGAGATCACTACTCGCAGTTCATAACTGAGGGTTTTACATCTTATTGTAAGAGGAAACGCAGAGATAAGGTTTGTGACTTATCGCATGTAATCTTTTTCCTTTGTAGTAAAGTATTATGACTATATTGTACGACAAAATTGGCCTTTCCCCTCTTTTTCTAATCTCTTTTCTAATAATAGCAATGTGAGCATTTGTGGAATGGAAACTAAGAGCATATTAGCCATGTACAACAAGGTAGCACCATCTAATGGGCTTCGTAGTCATACTGGTTACACTGTTGTATGCCTGTTGCTTTCTTTTATCTATTTCATAAGATTTGAATGTCGGCTTGTTAAAGGCTTAGAAGTAAGCCTATACCCTATCAAGTAAAATTCAGTGACAAATTCTATTTTGTTGCTGTAATCAATGTTTGCTGCAGCATGTTTGGTAATTAGCTGATGTTTACCGATCTGTGTGTAGGTTTATGGAAATAACATGGAGATCCAAGCTCTGTCTGAGATGTATAATCGTCCAATCCAAGTTTATTCTTACAGCACAGGTGGGTAGCCACATATAGCATAGTCATGTGCAGGAAATTTTTCCTTGGTTCTATGCTCTCATCAATGCAACTTTTCTTTTGCAGAGCCTATCAATATCTTTCATGGCAACTATGACACTGATCTGCCCCCAATTCGGTTAAGTTATCATCATGGAAATCATTATAATTCACTTGTGGATCCTCGTAGATTGAATGTTGGTGCTGGACTTGGATTCAGCAGCCTTCGGGGTGTAAGTCTTTCAAAACTTGCTTCTTACTTACAAGAGAGGACTGTGTGAGGAATGAGGACTTTGCTTCTGATGTATTATCTCATCTGTAGAACTTGCACATCTTGAATTCTTAATCTCATTTGTTGAAGTTGACATACTGAATAAGAGTGATGCAAACCATTTTATTATGAATATATGATGGTGCATTGGTGCCTATACAGAAATTTTGTGTAATGGATTTCAAAAGTTTACTTCTTTCTCAATCTCTTTGAAGGGAAAGTCTTCCCTGCAGTGTATGTAAGCTTTAATAAACGAGTAATTTAATATGTTCAAACAACCAAGAGAGAGAATTGACTGCTTGGGGCTTGTTGAGTTTTTATAGATGTCTAGAATGGGTAGTGATTGCAGAAAAGCTACAAATGGTATTTAAAAGCTATAAATGGAATTTTGTTGCTTCTTTGGTTTGACTGCCAGTTTTGCTTCTTTTTTTTGCTTTTTGGTATAGCTCTAGTTTGTCTTCTCTATTGATTGTGTTGAGCCAAAAATTGTCTGTTCGAATTCGTGCAAGTAGTACTGCCCCCCTTATTGACCATGCTAACATATGTTTGAAACTTTAGTCAAACGTCATGTTTATGAAAAAAATTATGCTGACGTTTTTATGGTGTGAATGCTTCATTGACTGCTGAGCACTTGTGTCAATGGTTATATTGCTGTCTTTGTGATTAAATATTCTGACACAACAATTTTTCGTGGTTTACAGAGAAATGCTGACAAGGATCAGGTTAAAGCTGCTATCAAAGCTCAACAAGACCAACAGATTGATAATGTTTGTTTCCCATCTTTTTCTTGGATGGATATGGTGCACCATTATTATCAGCAGGCTCGTAATTTGGACTTGTATTATGTTTTTTTTGTAGGCCTTGTTGGCGGAGGGACGATTTTACTCTGACCTTGAGCTCACAGAAAAAGAAATTGAACGCATGGTGATGGAGGCCTCACGCGCTGAATATCTTGATAATAACAATTCCATGCAATGTGTTGGCTTGAGAGAATCTTCATCATCTGCTGCTGAAACCTCATCCTCTGGTGCCAGTGAGTTCTTTTTCTGATCTATAATATCCATTAGAATGTAATATAGTTTGTGTGAACGTCATCATGGCAAGTGCATGACTTCTTTCATGGACTATTTTTCCGTGTACTCGATTAGTCAGGGTAGCTTTCTTAGAAGGCCCAAATGAATTTCTGTTCTGAGTGTTCCATGTGTATGTGTGTTGTTTTTAATGGAATAGGAAGATAAATAGATGAGTACTTCATATATCCGCGAGCAAAAATTCTGGCTGACTTCTGAAGCTAATCACCTTGATATTTGATAACAGGGCCATCAGGCACTGAGAACGAGAACACAGTATTGAGTAGCAGCATGCAGATGGTGCTTTCAATGGGTTTCAGCTACCTGCAGGCCATGGAAGCATACAGCATTTTCGGAGACGATGTTGATTCAATGGTTTGTTACCTGTTGGAAACCAGCAGTAGCAGCAGGCGCAAAGGGAAGGCTACTGAGTGAGCATTAGTGTAATTATGTATCGGCGTTGTAACCTTAGGATTCTAAGTTTAATTTGGCCCAACCTTGTAGCAAATCGCGATTAGTGATTTGTTCTTGATAATGTACTGTCTTAAGGTTGGTTCATTCAAATAAAATCTTTCCGTAATGCCCTATGTTCCTCATACTTTTCTTCCTGTATATCACAGATTCACAGCCATGACAAGCAATGTAACTTTAAGTGCGGTATTTCTCAAGACTACTGACATGCAACTATTAGACTAACTACCAAACTTTCATCCTCGAAGGCGTCTAATTTCCTTAAATTGCTATTATGATTGCCTACCAAAAAAAATTGCTACTAAGATTTATTAAGGGTAGACGAGAGATGAACATCAATAGTACGAACAAGATACCTCCAAGGTAGACATGTTTTCTTATGTTGGGCTTGAGAACTAAAGCTTTCTGAGATTCAGTTGTTCTAATGTCCTGTACAGAACTACTAGCTCAATATGATACAGTCGTTAGTCAACATACAAGTCCTTTAATTGCAGAGATTCACATTTTCTCATTGAACATTGATCTACCACTTCACATTGTGACCAAATTCAACTGTTAATCTATCATTTTCATACCATTAATATATTTCAGATAATTATATCCTCAAGGTACCTCAACCATATTAATTGAAGAATTAATTTCTTTGACGTGAATTATGTTTAGGCTCAAACTAACCTGAATTCAACCGAAGATTATTCAATGTAGGGTGTGCAACATGCATAGGTATAAAACCTTTCAAAAAACGAGAAAAAAACTCATGTTGTAACAATTATTAAACATCGAACAAAACACTTGTAATCATGTATCTTAATATTTTATTTTAGAAAAAAAAATGTATCTACATATTTATTATTTCTTTTCCATTTTTATGGACACAATTTCTTATTTAAAAAAAAAGTGTATCGACTTTTTAAAGATAACCTCAAAAGGAGCTAATCGTCATTTCGCAGCAGAAATCCCAACACAACTAAAACACTCCCGCACTCCATTCTCTCTCTTCATCTTCTACACTTCTTCCCCAAATAAATTCCGAGTTTCATCACTTTACTTAATAGACAAACAAACAACAAACAGTCGTCACTTCCCCAACTTAACTTAATTAAAACAATTGAAAAAAGATGTCCCAGCAGCAGCAGCAGCAAGGTGGTGGGAAGCTAATGCCAAACTTAGACCAAAACAGCACTAAAGTACTAAATTTAACAGTCTTACAAAGAATTGATCCTTTCGTTGTTGAGATTCTCTTCACCGCTGCTCACGTCACCTTTTACGAATTCAACGTCGACCTTTCTCAATGGGTGGGCCCCCTACTATCCTTCTCCCTTTCATTTTTTCTTTTGTTTTCCCTTTTATTAATCCTTCAATTATCTCTCTCACTTTCTCTGTCTGTCTGCAGAGCCGTAAGGATGTTGAAGGGTCACTTTTCGTTGTCAAAAGGTAATCTTTTTCCAATTTCCTTTCTGGGTTTTTTGATATGTTTACAATTTGGTTTGTTTTTCATGCAAAGGTTGAGTTTTTTTTTTACTTTTTTTTTTGTTTTAAATTAGGAATGCTCAGCCAAGGTTTCAGTTTATTGTCATGAACCGTCGAAACACAGGTAAAAAAAAGGTTTAGTGTTTTCTGATTATTATATTTAATTTTGTTGTTTTGGTTTGGTTAGTAAGTATTAGTGCCCTTTGTTTGTTGGTGTTGAGTGAATTTGGAAATCAGCTTATGCTTGGTGGACATTTTCTGTAGAGCTGAATTTTGCTGAACAGAGCTGAAGTGAAATGAATTGAACTTAAAAAAACTGAACTTTTGTTTATTGTTTTGACACAATTCGTTCTCAAAAACCCTATCAAATTGTGCTTTTATGAAATTATCTGGTGAGACCTTTGCAATGATATACTAATAACTAGAAATGGATATTGGGATCAAAACTTATTGCGTTTGCAAGTTACGAGCTGTACTGCAAAAAAGTGAACTTAAATGAACTCGACTTAAGTTGTAAAGAACATGCCCGAAATTGGAAACATTAATGACAATTCATGTAGCTATAGTTAGTTCAGTAGCTAAACAGTTTGTACCTTTGTGAATGTTTGATGGGAAAAAAAATAGAACAATACTTATGTCATGGTGATATTTTTCTCTAATTTGGTATTTTCTAATAATTGTAGTTGATTTCGTTGTTCTGAATTAATGAAAATGTGGCCTTTGTTTATTGGTGTTGAATGAATTTCGGAAATCAACTCATTTCTTGGTAACAATAGTGACATTTCACCTTGTTCAGTTCACTAGCTAAAAGTTTGTATCATTTTGAATTTCTGATGAAAATTAAGTAAAATATGTTTACATCATTTATGTTATGGTGACGTGCATGTGCTTCATCAAATTCGGAACCTTTTGTTTGGAGAAGTGAATAAGCTATGTGTGGTGCTGGTTGTTGAAATAGAGATAGTAATAGGTTGCTTTAGGCGTTTACATCGGAAAGTTCTAGTATAATGATTGTGAGGATTTGGAACAATAAGGATGTGGTGTTGTGCAGATAATTTGGTGGAGAATCTATTAGGAGATTTCGAGTATGAAATCCAGATGCCGTATTTATTGTATCGAAATGCAGCACAAGAGGTGAATGGTATATGGTTTTATAATGCGCGGGAGTGTGAAGAAGTGGCAAGTCTCTTTGGAAGGTATGAGACAAGTACTTTTGATTGCGATTTAGTACATGTATAATCATATAGCACGTGTGTTACTATGAATGAGGTCTGTTCTCTGGCATTTGTTTCAGGATACTGAACGCTTACGCGAAAGTGCCCACGAAATCAAAGGTCACTTCATCCAAAAGGTTAGTGCTTTTCTTTGTTACTTGGTTTAGTAGCTCAAGTATTTAAGATGGTGTGTATTGGCTGTGAAAGGTGGGTATAAAAATAGCTTTAACGAAGGTTAGTGGTGAAAATAGTTGTCCATGTTCCAACTTCCAAGATATGTGATAGTGTCAGTCTTTCTCCTGATTTGGCAAGTAAACGGGAAATAGGTAGTTACATATGTTACCACTTTACCATGTATGCATCAACAATCAACATAGATATTGAACATTCAGTGCCACATCTTGTGAGAATGCTATTCTTTTTCAGAACTCTCTCCACCTTAGTCTTATACTTTTACTAATACATTATACATTCCCTTGCTATGATTGCTCTACGTGCTCAGTAGAGAAATAACCCTGATAGTGGTATTAGGTGGTGGATGTTGGAGGGAGGTAGGGAGATTTTTATAACATTTTGTGTAAGTTTTTTAATTGGAGTTCTAATTTTCCAAGGTAATTATGATGCAGTGAGTTTGAAGAGCTTGAGGCAGTCCCAACCATGGCTGTCATCGATGGTCCACTGGAACCATTACCATCTACAGCTACCAATGTTAAAGAGGCACCTGATGATCCTGCCTTTGTGAACTTCTTCAGTGTATGTTTGGTTTTTGAGCTCGGAGTAACATCAGGGCTCTTACAGTTCACTGATTTCATGCTTCACTTAGATGGTTTCTTACTTTCATGGATTTCTCTCCCTGACTAGTATACTTGAATTTATCTTTGGCAGTCGGCTATGACTGTTAGCAGTCCTGCCTTCTCAACCGGAGAACTCTACAAGCCCCCAGTGACAGCCACTCTTCCTAGCCATCCAGCCAGTATTCCCCATATGGTTCCATCACCGCAGTTGGCATCGGCAGCTTCGTCTACGTCTGCTTCTTTATTGGCTCTGCTTGATACATCTGAGCAACGCAACAACAACCGACCTACAAATCATGTTAGTCCAGTGTCTCTTTTTGCCCCTCCAGTGATGGCACCTATTTCTTCCTCTGTGCCAACAGCTCCTCCATTGCAGCCTCCATCTAATCTCCAACGCTCCTATGGTGCTCCTCTTCTTCAACCATTCCCTCCTCCGACACCACCTCCTTCCCTTACTCCTACTTCAGCGGCCATTCCTAACTATGGCCCAGTTATCAGTAGAGATAAGGTTCGGGATGCTCTTCTCACGCTTGTTCAGGTAACTCTGTTTTCATAACTGAAATGTTAGGTGACAAACTTTGTATTCAGTATTTGTTTTCATATTGCTCTATTTTTTAGCACTCTTATCTGTTGCTAACAGCTATATATGCTCTATGCATTTGAGTCTTGGGAACTCTTTTCTTTGCCTTTTGAGGTTCTTTCTGCCAGTTATTTATGGAACAGCTTAATTGAATCTTATTATTCTGTAATTGAACCTCTTGTAATGCAGGACAATCAATTTATCGACATGGTACATCGAGCTTTGTTGAATGCTCACCATTCTTAGAAGCTTGACTTTTGTTTAGTGACTCAGGTCCTGGTATATTGTAGTTTTGTGCATAGCAAATCACTCTACTGGATGGAATTGATGGAAAATCTATGTACTATTTACAGTGCTTGGACTTGAATATTCTGCAATGAGCTTTCACAACTTTGCAAGCTAGCTGTAGTATACGTGTATTTAGTTCTGCTGCACTGTTTGGCAATCTGATGAGCAATTATTAGAACCTCCCTAATCCATTGCACGTTTGGCCAAATTTCTCATATATGGCCAGTATATCCCTCTTGTGTTCACTAATCACTACCTCTCATGCATACCTTGCTCCAAGAACTTTAACAAGTATTATGGGGTTTGAATACTTGAGAACATAACAGACTCAGCAAGTGGATTTTTTTTTTTATGAAGACGATGGTGGTAACGAATAACGATGGTGATTTTTTCAGTTGTATTATCCGTTCTAAAAAAAAAATCAGTTGTTTTCTCGCTGCACTGACCATTATGACATCATGGCTTACCTTATAATCTAGCAAGATATGGTGTGCCTACTGAATCACCCTTCAGGAGTCCATGACAATGAGTGAACAACATCCTAAGTTCCTACTTCCTAGCTTCCATCCCAGAAAAAGACATGAGTTACCGTGAATCGTTTGAAGTATGGCCACGAGCCCTTAGAGTCGTGAGTTACCGTGAATCGTTGCATATCACATCCGGTGTACTATGCTCGTGTACACCATCATTGTGGTTTTCTCTCATCTTAGCTCCAAACTACAACAAAATATAAAAGCTCAAAATTTCATATACCTAAATACAAAAGAGAGGTGTATCATACTACGTACACCAGGTGTACGATATAATTTTAGGCGCGATTCCTAAAATAATATCGTATACTCCGGGTGTACATTGCACCGTACACCTACTTTGTTTTTCTTTCTTATTTTAGGCCCAAACTCTTAAAAAAACATTTTAAAAGCTCATTACCTAAGCAACATAATTACAAAAAGCGGTGTACGGTTTTATGTACACTTTAGGAGTATGATATAGTTTGCCGATTAGTGACTTCTTGCTTGTCGAGCAAAGGAGTTTGTTTTTTCCAAAAGGATGCAGAAAGATTAAAAAGTTTGATTAGACCTGTTTGAAGATTATTTCTATTTACTTTCAAGTGTCGAATAATATGCTTGGATAATATTTCATCGCATCATCAAAAGAAAATATTATTTTTCTCAAAAAAAGAAACTATTATTGGAAAAAAAGAAGAAGAGAAAGGACAACCAAACTCACCAAGTGACCAAAACCACAAACATTTGGTCAATGGACCTTGATGGTCTAGTCTCATAACATGGGCCTATGACAACAACCTTTACACAAAACCCCTCAACGCAAGCACAAACGTCATGGGCTGGCCACTAAGCCTATTATTAAGCCTTTCATATTTTAGGGCAAGACCAAACCATACACCTTTTCCCATCATTTATAACATCCCAACATCTCATTTTTCTTCTGCCTTTAGGGTTTTTATCTCAACACACTGCAGCAGTTGCCAACTATCATCAAGCAGCCATGGGCAGAAGTAAGCACCCCCCTCTCCCCCTACTCCTCTCTCTCACCTCTCCTTTGTTAAATACTTTCTGGGTATTGATTGTTTTTCTACAATCTTTGCTGTATAACCCAAGAAAGGATTTTTATGTGTTTATTCATCTGGGTTTTTCTTAACTTAAAATGGGTTTTTTGTTTTATGTATTTTAATGAGTAAATCGCTTAGATCATTATTATGATGTTTGAGAAATGGGTTTTGTTTTATGTATGTGATTCATGTGTTTTGTTTTGTCGTTTCTTTGTTGTGAAATGTTTTGTTTGTTGATGGGAAAGAATAGAGTTGTGGTGTTACTTAACAATTGTTGGCTGATTTTATGGGTTAAAGCTGTGAACTTATGTTGTTGGTTGGTATGTTTTTGCATCAAAGGTTAAAGATTAAAGCTTTAGTGCATTTTAGGCTTTGTATTGTCAAATAAAGATTATAACTTTAGTTGATGGTGGGTATGTAAGGCTTTGTTTTGTGAAGCTTTTTATCTGTATTGTTACTATTGTATCAAAGATTAAAACTTTGGTGCATTTTAGCTTTGTTTTGTCAATTAGAGATTGAAACTTTAGTTGTTGATGGCTATGTGAAGCTTTGTTCTGTGAATCTTTTTATCTGTATTGTTACTGTTGTATGAAAGATTAGAACTTTGGTTCATTTTAGACTTTGTTTGGTTTTCTAGAGGTAGTGTTTGGTAGGATTGTACTATGTTTTATCATTTTTTGATGCCAAGATAGTGTGGAAAGGCTAGTTAATGTTATTTTGAAGTTCTGTTTTGTTGTCACTTTGTTGGAGAGAAATGTGATGTGTGGTATGTGTTTTCCTTGGTTAGGACCTGCGAGGTGTTATCGCCAGATCAAGAACAAGCCATACCCGAAATCGAGGTTTTGTCGTGGTGTGCCCGACCCTAAGATCAGGATCTATGATGTCGGTGCGAAGAAGAGAGGAGTTGATGAGTTCCCCTTCTGCGTTCACCTTGTCAGTTGGGAGAAGGAGAATGTGTCCAGTGAGGCATTGGAAGCTGCTCGTATTGCCTGTAACAAGTACATGACTAAGTTTTCTGGTAAGGATGCTTTCCACCTAAGGGTTAGGGTCCACCCTTTCCATGTGCTGCGTATCAACAAGATGCTTTCATGTGCCGGGGCTGATAGGCTCCAGACCGGTATGAGGGGTGCTTTTGGAAAGCCACTAGGTACTTGTGCCCGTGTTGCTATTGGACAGGTGCTCTTGTCTGTTCGCTGCAAGGACAGCAACAAGGTCCATGCAATGGAGGCTCTCCGTCGTGCTAAGTTCAAGTTCCCTGGCCGTCAAAAGATCATTGTCAGCAGGAAGTGGTATGTTCATGACATCCATTGTAGCCATTTGTGTCATTATATTGTTGGAAGCTTAATGTTTAACAAGGCTTGGACCAGTTTCATTTTTTCTTACTTCTGCTTTTTCGAGCCTCTGCATAACACCAAAACTTTATTTGGAATATGTTTATTTCTGACTTTCACCATGAACATATGAACTCGAAATACGTACTCAGTTCTTGATTTGTGATGTCATGTGATACATAATTCTCGAGGAAATGAATTTGGTTGGGCATGAATTTGGTTTGGCGTGAATTTGGCATCCTGTCATTGTTAATGGATATTACTTCTGCTATTGTTTTTGTTATGTAGCACTGAGATGTGCGAGTTGTTCGGAAGAATTTCTTTGTAATTTCTACCCTTTTTTGTCTTTTGTGCAGGGGTTTCACCAAGTTGAACCGTGAAGATTACATCAGATACCGTTCTGAGAACAGAATTATGCCTGATGGTGTTAATGCTAAGGTTTGCAGACTTTTCCTTTTTGTTCTTATTTTTCGACTTTATTATTCTTGCATCTGTATCCATGTGTAATGTTCAAAGGCTTAAATGATAGTGTGTAGTTGTGAACAGTGTAGTGAATCTCTGTGGTGTGTCTGCTTGATTTATAATCTATTTGTGAATGACTGTTCTACTCTTCTCTGCATTTCGTTGTTATAATGTTAGTCTCGTTTGGTAGGAACTTCAACGGACATTTATTGATGCTGTTCTGTTATATGAGTTGTTCATAAGGCAATTTTCGCAGTTTTTTCTTGTTTGCGGTCTCTGCGGTCGTTCTGTACACCTGTGTGGCTGTATCCTTGTTTTGTTACATGATTTGGACTAGAAGACGTCTTTGCATCTGATGTTTAATGTTTGTGCTGTTCTGGGAGTCGGATTCTCTGTTTCTTATTCAGATGTTAAATCTTCTGCTTGACAATGCGTAATTTCTTATCTAATCTATGATCTTGTCATACTTGCAGTTACTTGGTTGCCATGGTCGCTTATCAAACCGCCAACCTGGAAGAGCTTTTCTGACTAGCGCTACTGCTTAAGAGAAAGTACACCTAGGGAGTCGGTTTTGAGATACTGTGAAGCAGACTGGAAACCTTTTTGGCTGTTGTGTTTGGTGTAGTTTTGAGTTTATGTTATTTGGTGAACTGTTTGTTGTTATGTTGTTCACAATGGATCTGTTATGTTAAGATAATCAGTTTAATTGAAGAAGAAACCGTTGTTCTTGAGTTTACAAGGTATTTTGTTCGATTCGAACCCGTGGTCACTTGACCACGAACATGCATTTATCTCTAGAAAGACTACAAGTGTTTATTTCTCAGTTCGTTGCGTTGCCAATCGATTTGATCGAGCTATATACACGCACAACATTTGGTAAAATTAGCTATAGTTAGTCACTAGGTCCGCTAATAGTATTGTGGTCGCTATGTTCGCCCATATCCTTTAAGCCCTTTAATATGGGTGTTTTCCTTCCAAAGGATGAACAGAAAAAATTGAACCGCATGTCATTCCTTTCCTGCCAACGCTAGCCAAATTCATCTAGATTCGATAAACAATCACCCTTCTTGGCCATTTGAAGTTTGTAGACTGCACTCTCATGGATCCTTCTGCATGAAAGTACTAGGTATATACCAAATAATACCATGGTTGTTTACTTGTTTGTTGGCCTGTATAATCAGTAACCAGAGGCTCTAATACGATTGTAAGGAAGGATCAACATTATTGTAATGACCAATGCATAACACTTCCTTTGATTTAGTCATTTAGTTCATAAGGTCTGTGTAATCATTAAGTCACCATAATATGTGTAATGTAGTCCATTCATTTTTGTACATCAAGCAATCTTGGCCATTTAAATGATGTAGAATCCTTTAAAAACAGGGAAACAAATTAATTAGGAGAGCTAGATTAGGAAAATTTATGTGAACTTGTTTCATATATGAGACTGGATAAGATGGGTCAGTATTATATAGCCGATGGGTCATTATTGTTTAGCCGATGAGTCATTAGAACACAGTGCAATACACAAAAAGGGTTCACATAATTTTTTGTAAAACAAATATATATTTTGCTAATATTTTTTAATGAATTTCTAAAGTATTTTGAGTTTAATTTTTTATATTTTAAATTTACNNNTCCAAAAAAAATTACTTTTCCATGAAAAAATAAATAATACTACAAAAAAATAAAGAATGATTTCCAAATTAAAATAAATAAATAAAGAGATGAAAATAAAATTGATAGGTTTTTTTTTTCTTTCGCAAAAGGCCCAAAAGGAATAATTGAAAGCGTGTTTCACTCTAATTGCTTAACGTATAATGGGCTTGCAAAAATTTTGCTTTTGGAAGGAAAAAATATTTTTTTGACTATTTTGCTTGGATCCCCCAAGATATTTTCTCCTTCGATCCATGTCACCTAGTCCTTCCTATTTTTGACCATTGGATTAGTTTTCCTTGGATCGCCAAAAAATTATCTAATGGCCCTGGTTGTTATATCAGGAGAGATCTCTTTTCTTCTAATAAAAAAAAAAGATCGAAACCCAGGTAAGATCGGCCTTAGACTGCCTCCCTATATAAACAAGCCCCCTCCGATCCCCATAAGGTCCATCCTACAAGTGTTACGTACAAACACCCCTACAAGTGTTACGCACAAACACACAAGGGTCGTAAGAGAGTTTTCTTAGGTTATGGAGCCAATGGAGGGCATTGTGGTAGACGTCGATTTTGATAAGACCATGATAGAATGCGATAGTGATAATTGGGTTGTGGATGAATTGGCTTGTATAGAGTTTTTTAGCAAGGTTTTTCCCACCATGCCTTGGAACGAACTCGTGGATACAATGATCAAGGAGATGAAAGATGGTGTTACGATCGACGAATTTGAGGAAGTACTGAATAGGTTAGATTGCGAACAATTCGAAAGAGATCTATTCAGCATGGATGAGTATGTAGATGAAGCTGCTGATAATGGAGACTATATTGGCAATGAAGCTGCTGAGTATGTCTTCTTATCAAGCCTCCTTGCCTAAAGTTCTTTGTACGTGAGTCGTGAGAGGTCATGCATCTATTGATTTCAGATTTTCAGTACTTCACTTGAATGGTTGTTCGTTCAGCTAGCGGAGTTTCAATTCTGCGAGGTTGCTGGATCGTGATATCAGAACTAGTATAGATTGCCCTAATTTCGATTGTTTTTCTATTTAATTTCGGACATGATGCTGTATAATTGGATTTATTTGTTCATCACCCTAATAAAAATATAAAATTGGAGTTATGTTATTATTCCTGATTATATAGTATGTTTAGTTGTATGCGACAATGTGATTTGGCACTCGATGATGGACATAGACACATAGTTGAAGTACGTGTGCACGTAGTGCCCAGAACAGGCACCAGATGTTCCTCGAAAGTGAAATATAACACTTTGTTCTTGCAAAACAAGATGATTGCTTATTAATTTCAAAGTAAATATTATTTTGCAGGGTACATCAGCCTAAGATTCTAGAACAACAGCATTACTAATTTACAAGTATGCTGAATTCACAATCATGATGTTACTTCAAAATAAAATTTAATATTTGTTTCCTGAATTTTCTCCCCTTTTAATATTGAGCAGTATCACGTCCCTGACAACAGTATACTTGCATTACGATCAACGTAACCATGACATGGAGCTTTAACTGAAAAACTTCTATGTTTTTTTTAAAAAAAACTCTGCTCAGGATGCAGAACAAGAACTGTTTGATCTAACCACTTATCACTTAACAGTCCCATGATGAGGCCGAGGCGTACAGACCTACTAGGTTGCACATTCAAGAAGTTTTAGTCGGCCTTAATAACTTCAAGCTGCGTTTCTTTTAGAAAGAAAAAATAATTCAAGTTGCATGTTCTACTGGATCCTTCTCGTTCATGTTAGTTAGCGCGTTCTTGTTGTCGAGATTATCTGGGAGAAACGCACCGCAGCAGATGCCATTCTATGAATAAGCAGAAATTTCTAACTCTGGAACTAAGAGTTGTGGAATAAATACATTGTGTTTCAACAAAATTTGGCATGCATTGACGGGCCAAATCCGTCCCAGATAAATAAAGAATTATCTCTGCAAGACCAAAAACAGGCCGCTGGACAACTCAGGTAATCTAACAACGATCAGCCCCACATATGATAACAAGCTCTTAGAGTTCCGGACTGACTGAGAGGGAATGAAGCATCAATTCTACGCAGCTCTCATGGTTGTGACACTGAGTGACTGAGGGGGGCGTTCATGCTGCAATGGAAACTTGGAGCGCGTTTCAACAATCAACCAAAAAGTTCCAAGAAGCCCCGACTTTTAGCCATCTTCCTTGGAATAATCAAGCTGTTTTCACTTTTCGTGATGTTGGCTTTCGAAACAAACTGATAAGATCATCAAGACCCTGAATGGAAGACATTATCAACATGTTAAGTTAAGACAGGGCAGTGATAAACTGATAATGTCAAGCCACAGACAGAAGTCAGAAATACAACTCCTAAGAACTTACCCTTGTTGTGATGACTAGGAAAATGAATAGCACTATCAGGTATGATCCTATAGATAGTGACAACAGGACATCAAATGTTACACTTGTCACCTGCAATATAATGCCAAAATAATTAATTCCAGTTTCCAAGAGAAATCTGTCTTCAAAACGATCAGTTGAGTTCTAAATACTACGCATACTAATATGCAGCAGATCACCTGGTATATATTCAGAGTGGCTTTTGTCGAATCATAGAAGGTAAACACACCATCCAGGCCTTCGTGATGTACATTAACGTCAGCTGCATGCTCTGCCAGCTCCTGATATCATACATGTTAAACAGTTAAGTCACAAAGGAACCA
>ONZK01001584.1:26399-37228 GCA_900322385.1 Pharnaceum exiguum | reverse complement strand
GGGGGGGGGGGGGGGGGGGGGGGGCACCTGGCCTTCTCTTTTAGAAAAAAAGAGTAATCATTTTGTTTCAAACTCTCATAGATCCATGCTCCAAAAGATGATCATCGCTTCAGTGGTGTGCGAGCATGGAAAATAGAAAAAAGTATAGCGTCTACAAATACTAACGGGAACAAGAAAAGGCTAATTCACGAGGTAGAATTTTCACCTTTTGAGTTCCATTGTAGTTGTAAGGTCCACCAGATGTCAAGCCAAAAAGTAAATTGTATCTTCCCCTAGTCTTTGGGTTTGAATACAGAGCAGAAAACAGTCTAGCGATTTCCAGAAGCGCAACAACACCACTTCCATTGCTATCACTACCTGATGACAACGCCTGAACACAAAAAATGATGGTCAGATAAACTCAAAAAATTCAGCGATAGCCTCTCAATACAAGATATGATTTGCATGGTCACATACTGGTGCAGCCCCAAAAGTATCATAGGAAGCAACTACGGCAATAGTTGGGATTTGACTTGTATCACCATCCACCTTCAATCCTGGTAACCATCCCTGCACCATTGAAGAGGTGTGAACAACGAAACATCCAGAGAAATTCCAGACAAAGAACAAAGTTCTAAAACAGTGCAGAAACGAAAGAATGCTAAAAAGAAGATGACTTTGGATGCCGGAAACGGTCTATCCAAAATGGAATTCACTGTGAGTATAGAATAACCGTCCAGCCCTCTAAGGATAATGCTAAGTTTAGTATTCTAGTATAGCCTCCAACAATAAATATGCTAGACAGGACAATTAAAACCCTTAAGCTTTAGTGGAACTATATTAAGGCCCTTAGGAGTTGAGAAACTAGAAGGACATGACATCTGAGAGTGAGACTGAAGGAAAACATTCACCTGAATATTTGTAATGCTTGGTGATGCAACCTTCTTACCTTCTGCTGTTGAAATAACAAGCTTGTACCTGAAACAATTCGACCAGGAACACATATTCAAGAAAAAATCTGGAATATATCAATTCTTTGAGTGGTTTTTGTGTAATAGAAGCTGAACCATTTCTGAAACAGCTAAAAGCAGCTTAAATAAATCTGGCGAGTCAGGATAGGAATGACTATGGTAAACTGGCAGTTTAGTCATGATTCATAAGAGAAAAAGATAACCAGATATTTCTGAAAGTCCTATTTTGGTATTCTTGACCAATCATAACAGACCTACACGGCTACAAGGCTAATGATATTGGTCACAGATAACCAGAATCTCAATGACAGCCAGAGTAACCACATATTACCAGGTGAAGGTGAGAAGCAAAATATGAAGAAAATACAGCATTTCTGTGATAGAGCCCACTATAACCTACAAAGCTGAAACTCTTACTTCAAGATGAGTAAAGAGAAAGCCATTACTAACCCGCCAGTAGTTGTCGTAGCAGTCTGGCCAGTGGCATCATATTGCTTAACATCAGCTAGTACAGCCTTGATGTCCTCATCCTCAAAGGCAAAATAAACAGGATACTGTGACAAATAGAGATTATAAGGATTATGAGGCACATCAATATAGGTCCATAGGTGCAAAGCTACTACATAGTTAGTGTTGACATAAACAATTTTAGCATAAGAGAAAATGTTCAAGAAAACAGCAGTGGCATAAACCCCCCTCTGGCTCTAACTGAAAGAATTTCCGACCCACAATACACATAGGTGAAACATACAATTTTCCATGCTCCCAAAACAATTTGCTAAAATAGGACACAACCAAAGCACTGGACCCACAAAAGCACATATGCCAATTTAAAAAGGTCACCAACAGAATCACTGCCAGTGCAAGCATTAGCATGAAAATGAATGGGATGACTGTCGTTGAACTCAACTCACCGGTAAGTTAGCATGTACGAGCAACCTCTCAAGTTGCACCAGTTTATCCCTCAATGCTTGTGCCTCGGTATCATTATCGACAACCTGTTTTCCATCTCTTTCTTGAGAATTGAAAATCTGAGGCAGAAGAATTAGCAGGCCTCCGAGGGGCTGCTTCTGATCAACAATTTCTGCAGTACATAGTAATGATATTAGAATAATAATGTAAGCCACTCCATCACACAGTCCACTATCTTAATCTAAAAATAAGCTATCACAACCATTTTAGTGTACATTTAGTGTATACTGTAGATTGACTTGAAGTCAATCCTACACCCATATGAATAAGCAAACCTATCCATACATCATTTTATTCTATGCAGTGAGTAGATACAAATTCACTAGTATATGCAAAACTCATTTCTTTTCCTGATAGATAAACTAATAAGGCACATAATCAATATACAAATTTTTCCTCAATCCTTATATATGCCTCCGTTATAACTACCCTTAGATTTATCTTGATCAAAATGGACAAAAAACTTAAATGCCCCTACGAGCGGATGTCGCATTATCTCTCTAAAATTTAAATAAAGGCAGTTTCTTGGTTAACGAGAGAGAAGGGTAATGTTTGTGTGAATCTGCTATCCTGTCATTTTTATTATATTTTGTCATTATTTCTCACATCAATAATCAATTTGCTAATAAAAACCAGCATTTGCCTATTTTGTCCTTATCTCTCTCACACCAATCAGCTAACTACTATATACTCCTGCCCAAACTGGGCCAAAGACCCGTCGGGTCACCGTAGCCATGTCCGATCAAAAATAGTACAAGATACAGAATACTTACACCGTACACCCGGGTGTACCTTGCTCTGTACACCCTCTTTGTTTCTTTCTCTTGTTTTAGGCCAAATACGGCAAATTATACCGTACATCCGGGTGTACCTTGCTTCGTACACCCTCCTTTGTAATTAGATAATAAAATTTTGGCCTTTTATCATTTTTTTGGAGAGTTGGGCCTTAATAAGAAAGAAAACCAAAGTGGGTTTACGGAGCAAGGTACACCCGGGTATCATGTAATTTGCCACAAAAAACGGTCAACCTCTCGAAACTCAATCACTATAGTCTATCTCTATCCCAACTAATATAATAAATTGCCTTTCTAAAAATTACTCAGCTAAAAAAGCAAATGCTGAAAATTAAACAACAATTAGGCCACCAAAATCGATCAATATCAGTCCAATTCAGTCAAAATTCAATCTCATCACCAACTAAAACTACAAAATCAACTAAAAACACGATCAAAACAAAGTCAAGTTCCCACAAAATTCAATCTATCAGGAGAGAGAGAGGAGGGAGTAGCATTTACACTACTGTACCTTGGAGGTGAGTTAAATTAAGGTCACGCAAAGGCAGAACAGCGACAGAGCGAGAAGGACCAGAAGACGAGGAAAGAGAAGAGCCAGCGTGGTGATTGATGGTGGAAACACGAGATCCAAACGGAGCTCCGTTTAGATCGTACTGTATTAGACGGTACACGTCGACGGCCGTCGCTGCGTCGCCCAGCTCAACGCAGGCTAGTAGGACTAGGAGTAACGCTGTTAGGTTGTAGAATGATAATGATGTTGATGTTAGTCTCCGAATCTCCATTGGAACAGAGAGAGGAGAGAGAGTGGAGTAGTAGTAGGGTTTGTTTTTGGGATTTGATCTGAATGTTTTGTTTGAGGGATTATTATTATTTATAAGTAGAGATGATGGGATTAGTTGTCTTTGTCAGTGGAAATGAGATTAAAAATTGGTTGGTTGGATAATAATAATTATTTCTTGTTAGATTCTTCTATCTTTTTACTGTTTGCTTTGTTAGTGAAGATGGGGGACTGTGATTTTACTGGAGAGGTTTTAGAGGTTAGACTTCAATAAATCTCTATATACAGTTGTAAATAAATGGGGAAAATGAGGGAGAAAAGGGTATGGACTAATTATTGCAATAAAAAAAATGAGATGATAATTTCTCCCCAAAGAAATGACATTTAAAAAAATGAAATTTGTCTAAATAAAAAGGATTTTTTTTTTTTATTTATAATTAGGGATGGTAATGGAGCGGGGATAGGGCGAAGAACCCTACTCTACTCGCATGAATCCCATCCTACAACAAAAGAGGGGTGAAGTTTTCAAAATCATCTCCGTCTAGCCACCCACAAAAATCCACCCTCATCCTTGCTTCAATTGAGGCGGTGAATGGGTGCTATTCACTATTTCCCTTTAAGATCCGCTCTATTGACATCTATTGGTAGAACTATTTTGAAATCATAATATGTTTTTTCAGGCACTATTTCATTTTCAATTTTGTGAATTGAATCAGGTTATGTTATTGTTGTACTATTTTGGTCATTTTTGGATACAATTATAAGGACGAGATATAATTTATTATTATTATTATTATATGGGAAAAGAGATACAAACATTGATCAATGGAGTAATGGAGTATATATTACCAATTTACCATGTGCAATTGTGTATTGTATAACACATTCGGGTCTTTTGTTATCTCTTTGATGTACATACATCCTACTAGGCTACAAAGAGTACAATCTAGATTAGCCGAGTGAGCTAATTGTGTTGCTTCAATCAGAACTTTCATACAGCTACAGAACTAACAGAGGAAACTCGCGGCTGTATCACTAACTGGTAGATTTGTCATTGTGAATCTCATGTATACTTCTGATGGTGATTTTCCATGTTTTCAAAGTTCAAGAGCCGCTGCAAATACAAGGCCTTGATGGCAACGCCCGTACGAGAAAGGTACTCACTCACTGAAGTTCTCCTCATCCTCTGGAAAGATGAATTGCAAGTCATCATTTTCTCTATAAACTTCAATGAGAGCTGCCGCTTTATACGCAAACAATCCCATCATTGCAGGCACAATCTGAAATAAAGAAGGAAAAAAAAGCCCTTCAAGCACAAATTCCAGAGTTCAATTCTCTAGCAAGTTTATCATAGCGGATCTATGAAGCTACCTGGAAATCCAAAATATCACTAGCAACATTCCGGTGAAGCAGAGCCCACAATCCATATATTGCTGCTGGGATTACAAGCCTAGGGGATGAGAGGGCCATTCCACTTCCCTTAACAGACCTCTCTGCAAATTCTTTCACGTCCTCGCTCCGTATACCGATCCTGGTAATCGCAGAAAAGGTGAAGATATCAACAAATTTTCTTATCTACTTGAATGTACTACGGACTATCAGTTTCACATATAGCAGGGCATTTGATTTACTTCTTTGTCTTCTTTTGCCTGAATATTTGTGGAACTGAATCCCTGGACATGCTGTCAACACGCCTGTACAGAAGCTGTAGATACAAGCAACTACAATGATCATACGTTAGTACAAGGACAGAGTTTCGGATTATTCATGCCTTTCTTTATGGCAAAAAAATTCTTGACTGACCTGAATCCAACTCCTACAGCATAGCTCACCGCTGCCTAAGCAAGAAACAGGCTATAAGTGAGCTTATAGCACATCCGGAGTTACAACAAATACCAGGAAATAAAACAACAACAATAACAACTCAAGGCAATCTGAAGAGATCGGGATGTATGCAACATTTCCCCTGTTTAAAAAAGCAAAGGAGGTTGTTTCTGAGATTGACCCTAAATGTATTTTTGCAATGAAGTACTGACTTCCCCCCTAAATCACATGGACTAAAAATTATAGTAAAAACACTTTCGAGCTGCAATTCGTTTTGTTTTATTATTGAATGTCAAAGATTCTTAAAAAGTCACACAAAGGTGGATATGCATACAGATGTAGTGTTTCAATTACTTCCTCACTTAGTCACATCTTTCTCATTCGCTGTTACAATTCAGAAAGTTCTTCATGATCAGAATTCAGAAGCATGATAAAGATACCACGCTGAAATTGCCATGGTCCTTTAGGTCAATCAAACGGAAGCTTGATATCAATTTGTCAGGCATAACATCAATGACCAAAGTGCTCAAGAATACTTCACTATACTTGCTCATTACCTGGATTGAAAGAGTTAGTAAACAATACCCAGTACATGCAGCTCCTACTCCCAGAGTCATGAACAGCAATTCTCTCTTCAGCTGGGAAACAAATACGATATATCATTGTCATTTGAAGAAAGAGACATGGAGTGTGTGCATAGAGTATGAAGAATGATTTATGGGAAGACGAAACAAGTGCACAATAATGAAGTATGGCTTTGATTGACACCATTCTGAATCACGACAAAATATATTGAAGATTATGGCATATTCACTGAAAGCATCAAAACACTGATGCACACAGTTCTACCACATATATGTCCCCTGAAATACCAAATTGGTATATTAGTTGACACCACTTTGCCAATTTGGTATATTAAGTGTCGACACTGCCAAATTGGTATATTAAGTTGCCTTTGATGCCAAATTGGTATATTAATTGGCCTCCAATGCCAAATTGGCACATTTAAAGTTTAAATAAGTTAGAAATTTGAATATTTTAATAAAATAATGTTTATTTCAAAAGAAAATCCTATATTTTGCTCATGTATCCATTAATATATTACTATTCATATCTTTTTCCTTTTGTTTCCCTTTTTTCCATTAGTTTATTACTATTCATATGTCTTTAATAATTATTTCTATGTATTAATCTAATGGGTAAAGGAGCAAAATAAAGGAAAAGGAAATGGAAAATAAATAAAAAATCATTATTTAATCAAAAAATTTGAATCTATGTCTCATTTAAACTTTAAATGGGCTATTTTGGCATCGGAGGTCAATTAATATACCAATTTGGCAGTGAGAATACTTAATATACCAAATTGGTAAAGTGGTGTCACTTAATATACCAATTTAGTATTTTGGGGCATATATGTCAGTTTTCAAGGTACTAGCACACGAGCAAGTTACCTCAGCTAAGCACAGATGTTATCAGACCAAAAGAAATTGATAACTATATATAGTTGTCTAGAATAATAAAATGATTGCGAGTATGGAGGACAATCCACCGGGATGTCTTAATAATTGAGCTTTAAAAGGTACAACATATCCTCAGTAAGTTGTATGTGAAAGATAGATAATCTATCAGCTCAAGATAGCTAAGAACCTTACAGCTTCGTATTTGAGTGAGTTGAGTACCCTTACTCTTTCCCTACGATCCTGCAATTCCTGATATAAGATATTGTACCAATAAGTCCTTCATATAGTCTGGAAAAATCTGTACAAAAGTGTACAAATAGAGATGCCTGAGAAAGAAAGAAATGGGGGGAACCAGCACATACTATAATGGGGATAGAGATCAAATCAGACCTTACTCGTTGGCTTGCGATTCACTGGTGGCGATGTTTCTTCACCTAACAACCATTCTTGAGTTTTTTTCAACTTCAAGAACCCACCCTCCGGTTCATCATTCGAGAGAGCTGCATTCTGTCCATAAGAAGGGGAGAGACACATGATTAAATTAACTTGTCATCATTCCATCAAGCCAAGTACTAAGTTACAAAGGTCAATCAAAATGCCAAGCTCCAAGGAACTACTACTTACTACCACCACCTAAACTCACATTCCTATAACACTAGGAAGGCACGAAAGAGAAAGTCAGAAGAGTGTCAAACCACCTCCATAGATTCTGAATTTTGAGCCACGCCATCAATAGACGTAGCTTCGCCATCATACAATTGCATCACCCTCTTCTCGAAAACAAGATCAGTAAGTTTTGAAACAAGATCACCATTTAATTGTCTATCTCGGAAAAACTCTTGCAGAACATCATCAACATCATCCTCAACAATTTCACTCACTGGCAATTGAAACAGATAGAAACAAAGTCAGCACACAAAATGTAAATAGGGATCCAATATGCAGCTACAATAACAGCTTATAAAGGCTTAAAGCCCCACTCTTTGGCCTCACAAGTACTAAAAGTGTGTTTTGTTCGACCGTAAGGTCTGAAATGAACTGGAAAAAACTGAAGACACACAAAATTATAACTAAAACTGAACTGTAGCACTACAGACGAACAAAACACAACCTAAACTAAACTAAACAACCTGGCCCGAATTCTGCTATAATAATTACTGAAATCTCCTGAACTAAACTGATTTCTAAGCTGGGATACCCAGCAGAACCTTAGTCAAAACATAACATCAAAAACAACACATTCAAATGATACCCAATACCCAGTTTTCATTTAAAGCAATATCATCAGTGATCAAAAGGGGTAGTATAAAAGCTTTTTAATGAGGTCTTAGTTGCCAACTTTATGTTTCTAATGTAGTACTATGTAAAATTCAATGAAGCATATTAGCACAATGTAAAGCATTATGCAACAAATGAACAAATAATCACTTCATGGGTAACAATAAATAGCCACATAATGTCAAAACACAAGATATGTAAAAGATTGAAACTTTAAAGAAAGGAAAGTGAGTTAGTTACCTGCTGAGGAAGGAGTTTTGAGGACAGAGAATGTGGATATTCTGAAGTGAGGATGACGAGTTGAGGTTGGTTTGGGTAAGTTGAGTGGAGTTTTGTTGCTAAGAAACGAGTGACTGTTGGTAGTGAAGACTACAGAGTGTACCACTGAGAGCTTGAGTTTGCTGGCTAATCTCTCCATTGTTTTTGTGAGAGTGGAGGAGGAGAGAGAATGGAGTAGTAGTGATTGTGGACTTGGCTGTGGATTTTGTTTTATCTTTTTCAGATATTTCTGCAGAGACATTTTTTTTTCTTTTTTTTTTTGGATTTGGTTACTAGTTAAAATCGCTCGGTTCAGATCGGCTCAAAAACGACTTGTCGGCCGAGTTGGCTCGTTCAAATTCGAGTGTAAAAGAGCGAGTTGTCTTGAATTAGGGTGGGTAGTTTAATAAAAGTCGGTCTAACTCGGCCAATGCCAATCAAAATTGGGTAATTTAGTGTAATTCGTATCGATCTAGCCATGATAATCGATCAAACGTTAATTCAATTCGAGTGTATAAAGCGAGCTGAGTATGAGATAAAGGTTATTTCAAGTCATCTTGAAGTCAGATCCCAATCACCGTAGGTGAAACAAGCCCAAGCCAAAAACGTCCAATGCTCAATGATCCCTAACCCAGCAGGCCCAAACCCGTTTAGTTAGTCTTCCTCTTCTTCATCGTCTTAACTGTCAACTGTAAGTCTGTAACCCTCCTTCAACAGCCATTTTCATTCACTCACCTCAAAACACAAAAACCCTCACAAAACCTCACAACTACCAAAACAATAAAAACACCAAAATACCCAAACCAAAACTGTTTCAAAATGACACAAATAACCACAGAACAAATCCTAAAAGAAAAAAACACAAAAGACCCAAACTCAATCACTTCACTAACTCTCACTCACAAAGCTCTCACCAATGTATGCACCCCTCTCTCTCTCCTCTTTATATTAGTAAACTAATAACATTTCATTTCATTTCATTTCTTTTCTTTTGTGTTAAATCATTAATACAGGTGTCATGCTTAAGTGACTTCAAGAACCTTGAAAGACTAGACCTTACTTTCAATAACTTAACATCTCTAAAGGTTAAAGTTTCATCTTTTTTAAATACCCTTTACTCTTAATTTCACAATGCTGCAATAATATTTCATGGTTTGTGTGTTTTTTTAAGTTGAATTTTGTCTTTTTGATTAGGGTTTGGAAGGTTGTGTTAATTTGAAATGGCTATCTGTTAAGGAGAATCAGCTTGTGAGCTTGAAAGGGATTGAAGCTCTCACTAATCTCACTGTAAAGTTTCTGTCTTTTTGCTTTATTTTTCATTTTTGTTGTTAGTTTTTCTTTTGTGGGTGTGAGTTATTTTTTGATTTTTTTTTTGCATTTGTGTATCTTAGGTGTTGAATGTTGGGAAAAATAAGCTTAGGTCAATGGAAGATGTGAATGATTTAGTGAATTTACGCGCTTTGATACTTAATGGTGAGCTCTTTTGGATTGATTTTGCCTTTTGTAGTTTGGTTTCTGCTAATACTAATAATGAGTTTGTGTTGAAATTTCGACGAGAAGAATGAAGTTTTGGGAGATTTTGTAGCTAGCTAATCGACGCAAATGCGCCTTTGTTTGTTCCTGATATTTGCAGATAATGAAATAGAGTTGATTTCGGGGCTTGATCAGTTGAAGGAATTGAACACCCTTGGTAATTCGTTTTCTCTGACAGATATGTTTGAGCTTGTTGTTACTGATACTTTACGTATATTAGTGTATGTGTCTAGAGTAAAGCTTGGATTGGTGAATAGGAAGGATCAATGAGATTGATGCTGTTGAGGAAATATGGATCATGTTTAGTGGGTAGTGTTGGTGTTACTTGGATGAGAATGATGCGGTACGTTAAAAGGGTCGGATTAACTGTCTAGCAATGCCCATATAGCGTTCATGGTCGCATAAACCAGAACCCCTAAATAACAATTAAGATATATATCTGCAAATAGAGAATAAATATATGTTTAGGCCTTTAGGGCATGAGCATCTAGGGATAGTGGTACACTATGATTTTCTCCGACCATAGATAAATGAAGAGTTACGTTGACAAAGTGACAACTATATGTATCAATTTTTTGTTGCTGTGATGATAGTTTTTTACTGAATGTGGTACAATTTTCTTTTACTCCAGTTCTATCAAGAAATCCACTGTATAAGATGGGTGATTCACTGGCCAAGCTAAAATCAATTCAAAAGGTGACAAATTTACTTGTATTTGGTGCTTAGTGGTGATTCATGTTGGAATGGCCTTGGAATCAGAAATTCACCTCTTATTTCTGATTTTTTTTCTCGAGTTTCAGATTTCTCTTTCCAACTGCCATTTAGAAGCTATAGATCCATCAGTCAAGGCTTGTATTGAACTAGAGGAACTGCGTCTTGCTCATAATGATATTCAGGTACTGTTTCAATGGTTCTATTCGTTTAATGTTTGTGGTTGAGCGATGGCTGAGCAGTACTCACCATGTTTACAAAACAGACACTG
>ONZK01001584.1:1059-26004 GCA_900322385.1 Pharnaceum exiguum | reverse complement strand
CCCCCCCCCCCCCCCCCAAAAAAAAAAAAAGGAAAAGAAAGGAAAAACCTTGTTGGCTGAGAGACTGATCATTTGCATGTGGTTGTTTTGGTTTTCTTCATCCATGATGTCAGGCCCTATCTTCACTGAAAAGGCTGAGAAATCTTAATCTGCTGGGAAATCCTATTTCGGAGAAGGCTAAGCTGGTGAAAAAGGTATAGTGTTTTTGTTCTTGCTTGCCTTCCCTAATGTAGTGATAACCATCTTCCTCTGTGGTCGTAGTTTGTTATTTGAAATTTGATGTCCTGTCCCCTGGTAAACCTGTAAGCTAGTGAAAATGGTATCGGGAAAAGAGTGCCTATTTGGTGTTTTGCAAAATTATATTCTGTACTATATGCATACACCGTGATAACTTCAGATAAACATATGTTGATTTTCATGTTGTCTGCAGATCAGTAAATTAGCTCCAAGTTTGCAGATCTTGAATGGGAAAAAGATGGAAAAACTCAACAAGGCTGAAGATGGCGCTCTGAAGGCGGATGATAAATCAATATCAGGAAAGAAAGATTTTAAGGGTCATGATGAGGAATTCATCGACAGTGAAGCAAAAACTAAAGGCCTTCGTGTTAGTGCAAACACTAAAGATGACAAACACAAAGTAGATCTTGATGTGGCACAGGACGATGAAAAGTTTGAAACGAAGAAGCAAAAGAAGAAGAAAGGGAAACATATAGATCAGGAAGAATTACAAAATCCTGAGAGTAAAATAGAGAAAGGATCTAAAAGAAATGCGGAGACAGCTGGTATAGATTCTCTTGACGACAAGGAAATCTCGTTTGCGCAATTTTTAGCCTATGATGCGGAGAATACCAAACTGAACGAGGGAGAAAAAAGAGACAACCAAGCTGCTTCAAAAGTTGACTCAGTTAGTGGTCTGGTGACTTTCCCAGGAAAGAAAAAGAAAGCCAAGAAGACAGGTTCTGCAGCTTCTGTGCTTCATTTTCTGAATCCAGTAACTGAAGTTGGAATTGGTGGACCATCAGCATGGGATGATCAGTGATTTATCAGATTTTAGACATTGTATGATTGATTGCTCCTCCGAATCTGTTGAGATCCGTGAGCAATGTCCTACTTGCCAATGCCGCCTTCGTCAGTCCACAGTGGTTCGATTTTGGCTCCACAAAAAGTTTACTTCACTTGCTGATCATTCCTGCTCCCAAGAGATTCAGGTATCCCTGCTCTATAGCTTATACTGGGCTTTACTTGGTCTCATCTGTTTTGAGCAATACAAATTCGTATCACTGAAGAGGTTCATCAAGATGTGGTGTCACCTTATGTGCTTTACTTGCCATTGGTGGAAGTGCTCCCAAGTGTTTTTACCTTTACCATATAAGAATTGTGTGAATTCCCCCGGGGTTAAGAGTGCAGGTAGATTGTGCTTCTAGGTCAAATCTGGTTGTTTGGTCACAATATATTTATTCCTTTTTGACAAAATACAGTATATGGTAAAACGTTTACCTAGTTCCTTGTTCATTTTTACCATCTTGAGGCATGAATTATGTATTCCCCAAATTGTCATTACATCATGGTGTTATAACCGAATATTTACGACTGGTTGTTCCAGACTTCCAGTCAATCAATCATAAAAGAACAGTTTTTTCAGTATGTAGAGTGTAGACTATACTATTGTATTTTTTTAATTTCTACTGTCAAAAGATCCATGCCGTGAGCTTTCCAGTTGGGATAACTTCAGACTGAGGACAATTAGTCAGACACTTAAAATCTTTATAATCCATGGGGATGCTGCCTCGATAAAGTACTAATTAAGTGTTCATTATATTATCTTGTGAAAATTTTACAAAAGTACCAACCATTGTTGGGGTTTTGTACAAAAGTACCAAACTTCTATTTTTTTGTACAAATGTACCAAACTTGGGACATTTCTTTTTAAATCGATACTTTTTCTAACTTTAGAAAATTTTGGACCAAAATACCCTCAAACAGTTTGACCCATTTCGTTATTTTCCCTCTTCTCCCCATTTCCCTTTATTTTCCTTCTTTTTCCTCCCTTTCACTTCAATTTCGCCTCTTACCCTTTTCTTTCTCATTCTCAATTCTTTTAGTTTTGAGTCTAATCGAAATGATAGAGAGGAGAAAGAAGGAAAAATAAAGGGAAATGGGAAGAACGGGGGAAAAAATGGAATGGGTCTAACCGTAAAGGGTATTTTGGTCCAAAATTTTATGAAATTAGAAAAAGTACCGATTTAAAAAGAAATGTACCCAGTTTGGTACCTTTATACAAAAAAATAGAAGTTTGGTACTTTTATACAAAACCGCTATAATGTTTGGTACTTTTGTAAAATTTTCTCTATTATCTTTATCATACCATTTCTGACTTTGTACAATACCCATGCAATAAAAGCACACTTCTCCCGCCAAGTTGGAGACCATGAGCGGTTAGCTGACATTCTAACACTGCCTACCACCACAATGTCTTCCATTAATCAAGACATTATTGAGAACCACATCCTCCCACAGCTTGATGGCATGAGTCTCATATCCTTGAGCTGCGCCTCCTCTCATTTTTACTCTCTTTCCACTCAAGACACACTATGGAGAGACATTTGCACCTCAACATGGCCCTCCATTAAACATCAACGTGCCTCCCAGCTAATCTCTACCTTCTCAAACGGTCATCGGAGCCTCTTTTCTGATTGTTTGCCCTTACTAACAGTCCATGATCAATCCAGAATTGCCAACCGCTTCTCACTTCCTCCGGAGATAATGTCAGCAGTTGACGTGAAGTACAAAAACAGGCCTATTTTCTCTAGGATCTTAGAAACTCAAACAGGATCAGGGTGGTTTCACTGCTCACCTTTTCGGCTTGACCTAGTTGACCCCAAAGAAGTTCTACCCACAGGAATAGAAGTTGTCGATTCGGATGCTGACTTGTGGAAAAAGGAGCTTGAAGAAAACTTGACCTTAAGTTGGATTATCATTGATCCAACCCGTAAAAAATCAGCAAATTTCTCAAGCATTAAGCTTGTATCAATGGAAAGACATTGGCTCACAGGAGATGTTCAAGCAGAATTTGCTACAGTGTTGGGTTGTGCTCGAGATGGTTTCGTGGAATGCAAGGTACATGTTGTGTTTGGGGGAAGGGAAGAGAAAGAATTGCACATCAAAGAAGTGTTCATGCTTATGGAAGATAAGGATAAGAAATACTTAAATGGGAAGGATAGTTTGATTGCTTTGGTGCATGCAATTGAGTGCGGGAAGAGAAAGAGAATAGAAGACGTTAATGAGGGGAAAAGGAGGTATGAAGAGTATTTGAAGAGGAAGAAATCGAAGAGGAATAGAAAGGTTATGGGAAAGAGGATGTGGGATATGGCTTGTGTTACTGGTTTCTGCATACTTGCACCTTTTACCGCTTCATTTGTGTGGTAAAACTTAAGTAACTTCTAACCATGATCTTAGTTGTTCGATCCTAATGGCTTAAATCACTGGCTATTGTAAGTACACAAGCATTGTTTGCTCAGACCCTTAGATTAAGAAGCATCTTGCATTGTGATTGTGTTCTAAATTTTCCATCCAAATCCCTCCAAATGTATCTTATAACCCTGAAGAATAAGAAAACGCAACTGAGTTCGAACGACATTTGTTGATTTCACTTGTGCTCCTACTGAATACATACTCTTTGACTTGATTGGTCTGCACATTAGATTTTTCAGTTTGACGTCAGGTAAATAATACATTGATACTCCACAACTTATTTCAATATAATTATGTTCCTTTCAATGGATGTATGTAGATTAATCCCTGGTCTTTTGTTTGTTACTATGTAAAGCCTTCTTAAGCTTGTTTTTTTGCAAGTTTTCAATAAATTTATGAAATAATTATCGGAAAAAAAAATGTTCCTTTCATGGTTGATTATCGGAAGAGATCCAAATCATGACGCCCCAATAAACCGGCACCTCCGCTCGCCAAGCCCAAACACGCCCTTTGAAAGGATTTTTCTCTACTTGACATTTTTCTCTGGTGTTGTATTTCCACACAGACAATAATTACCGTATTTTTTCCTTTTTTTATTGCCCAAAACCAAATATTAATGATATAAAAAAAATGCTCTAAAAAAAAACCCCTAAAGAGAACCCACACCGCACCCCAAGAAAAATTACAAAACCCTACCTAATCTCGACCAAATTTTAATGATATACCATCAGTTTCATCTGATTTTTATAACCCTGTTACCCAAATCATAGTCTATACTGTGTTTTGTGGGGCTTTTGTGTTGTTTTTCTTCGGCCTCGGTGTTAACCGTAGGGCTTTTTTGATATTTTTTGAGTGCTTTAGCGGATCTCAATAGACATAATGACGGAGGAATTAGTGGAGGGATGGCAGAAATTCAGACTTGAGGAGGAGGAGGAGGAGGAGGAGGCTTTTGTGGTTCCGGAGGAGTGCGTTAATGAAGATATGAGTCACCAAGCGGCTCTTTGCTTATGGGGTCAAGTGTTTGCCCAGGGAAACTACAATCCACGTTTTCTGGAAAACACTCTACGGAATATATGGCGAGTACAGGGAGGGCTTGTTGTTAGGGAAGAAGATAGTGAGGGGAACTTGTTCGTCTTTCAGTTCTTCATGGCGGAGGATAAGGAGAAGGTGCTAGCAGAGAGGTTTTGGACTCTAGATGATCATTTGATTCTGGTGAAACCGATGTTGGGCAATGAAAACCCAAAAGAGGTGGACTTCGATACCATCAGGATTTGGGTGAAGTGCTATGAACTTCCAATACTTAAGCGTACTCGGTCGATGGCGGAGTTTATTGCGGCTAGAATGAAGGGCACGCTGGTTGAGTTCGATGATTATGACGTCTCGAGATTGTCCAAGAAGATAGTGTTTCGTGTTGATCTACCCCTTTGCTATCCTCTTCGAAGGGGCATTAGTCTGGTGATAGATGGGAAGCAAGAATTTTATAAGCTAAAGTATGTTAGGCTACCGGAATTTTGTTACATATGCGGGATGCTTGGTCATGTGAATACCCAATGTGAGGGTTTTTACCCTTCAATTGCTGTGGAGAATTATCCTTTTGGGTCATTTATGAGGGCAATCCCTCGAAAGGTGAATAAGAGAGAAGATGAGGCGGCCAAGACTCAAGAGAAGCTGTTTGCCAAGATTCGCTCGGGTGCTGGTAGCCATTTCATAAAGAAGAAGTTGTTGTTTAATGAGGGGTCGAGCGTGCATATGAATGTTGATACAACTGAGCAGCACATAGTCCCTTCGGAAGTGAACAAACGCAAGATGAGTATTCGAGTTGTCAAGCAGGTTGGGTACGAGAAGGTTCGTGTGATGCAAGCAGGGGTGACGAATGAGCAGGATGGGGCGGCTAGCATGCAAATGGATGAGGCTTCAAATCAGGTAGTGATGAATGATTTATTGAAGCGTAAGATGGACAACCGTGAGGGAGAGAAGGCCGGTCAGAACATTAGTCAAAATGCCAGGGATGGCGATAAAAAATCTGAGGCGGTGGTTGGCGATGGCCGACCCCGCCCGGTCCAATGAGTCTAATATGTCTCAACTGCCAGGGCCTCGGCAAGCCCTGTGCAATTGAGAATTTGAGCGCATTTTTGCGCAGATGGAAGCCGACGGTGGTGTTCTTATCCGAAACCAAACTTGCGGCGGAGGAGATGGGTAGAATATTGGTGAAGCTGAATGGATATGCGGGTGAGTTTGTAGATAGCAGAGGTCGGGGTGGAGGGCTAGCGTTACTATGGAAGAAGGAAGCTGTAATTACTTTGCGCTCGAAATCATTACATCATATAGATGTAACGGTTAAAATTGGTGGAGCTGATGGGGAGTGATTCACGGGTATTTATGGTTGGCCAGAAGCTACAAAGAAGCATTTGACGTGTGAGTTGATACGTGAATTGAACGATGGATGTGACATGTCTTGGTTGTGTGGAGGTGACATCCTTCTTCAATAGTGAGAAAAAAGGGGGTCCGAGTAAGGATCAGCGTGTACTCGATAGTTTTCAGGAGAGTTTTGATAGTTGTGGATTGCAAGACCTGAATTTTAGGGGTTACCCATATACATGGTGGAATGGAAGAGGCGAAGACCAACAGGTAGAGGAGCGGCTGGACAGATACATGGCGTCGTTGGAATGGACCCTCTAGTTCCCTCACGCTACTGTATCGCATTTGGATGTACGGCTTTCAGATCATTTGCCTATTCGGGTTGACCTTTGCTTGAGAGGGCGCAGGCCTAAAGAGAAGAAGACGAAGCAGTTTAAGTTCGAGAACATGTGGGTGTTGCATGAAGGGTGTGAATCCGTTATTGCGGCAGCATGGGATCATGGGCTTCCGGGGAACGTGTGTAAAAGGCTGGAGAATTGTAAGGAAGCACTACTGGATTGGGATGAGAATATATTTGGGAATGTGCTGAGTGAAATTCGAGCCGAGGAAAGGAAGTTGGCACTAGCAGCGATTCCAACGAAGGAAAAATACAGCTCGACACATCCGGGATGTAGATTTACGTTGTACAATCTGTGGAGCATGTGAGGAATCGACTTTACGTGCAATTGTCGAGTGTCCTTTGGTTGAGAATTTGTGGCTGTCAAGTGGGTGGGAGAGACGGGTCTGGTCGGCAGCTGGGGTGACGGCGCGGGAATGGCTTTGCCGTCTTCTGCTACAGGACGCTCATGAGGATCCCGGTGTGATTCTTGCAGCCGCTTGGACGTGTTGGAATACCAGGTGTAATGTTGCCCATGGAGAGTTCTCTAAAGCTGCCCGAAATTTAGAAAACTCTAAGAAGCTGATTGAGGACTATCGAAAGGCTAATGAACGGTGTGATCAGCCGCATGTATCCTTACAGTCACGCTGGAAACCTCCGAGTCCAGGAATCTGGAAAATCAACTGTGATGCAGGGAAGATAGGGGATGACGGCTATGGCTGGGGTTGCTCAATTCAGGATAGCGATGGTGCGTTGGTGGCTCTTGGTGTTCATCAGGAATTAGGCGACTTTGATGTTGATTTTCAGGAAGCCAAAGCTATCCTGTTTGGGCTCAAGCTTGCCGTAGAGAGGGGCTTTCGGAAGGTGGTGATGGAATCTGATAGCCTTGGGGTCATCTCGAAGATTAAAATGCGTCTAGTGCCAAAGTCTCCCATTGGTTTTGTTCTAGGTGACATTTATTTTATTTCTAGTCATTTTGATTTTTTTCTTTTTCGCACATTCGTAGGAGTGGAAATGAGGTTGCACATAGTTTAGTCAAAACGCAACCATTTGATTTCGTTGATCGGTTTTGGATCAACAATTGGCCATCCAAGATTGAGGACTTGGCTTGTACGGACTTTGCGAATTATATGGAATCTAGCTAACCATCGCTTTGCGATGTTGATCTCAAAAAAAAAACTCTATTCGGACTCATCTGGGTTGTACACCTGATTGTAATGGGTTAGTTTTTCAATGAGAGTCTCGATCTGCATACGTTAATAGTTAAACTCGAGACCTCTTTTTGAGCGATATGAAGTGGTAGTTTCTGTATATGTTAGTGATGTGACATGTAGGACTTAAAAATTGTCCCCTTTTCCCCCAAAATCTTCTGGTTGGCAATGCATCTCCAAATTACAAGATGTCTGAAGTTTATCCATAGAAATTCCACTTGGCACAAACCCATTGAGCAAAGTTCCATCCAGGAAATCCCCTTCGTCTCTCATACATGATCCATATCATACCCAAAATTGTCCAACTAGACTCTTAAGTGATATTCTGATATTTGATCACCCAAGCAAGCTAAGGAAAATCGACTTGGAAGAGAAGAAACAGAAAAATATCAGAAATGGCATCCAGCATGCTTGCACCCTCCTCAACAGTTGCTGGCCTTGGTACCTCAGGTACTGTTCTCATTAGAAACTATTAGTGGCACATGTTTTGCTGCACTGTGTCAATATTTTCTACACTGATACCGACTTAGGTATGACACTTATAAAGTAGTATACATATGCTGTAAAATCACACTTGACATGCCAAGGATGTATCTTGTTCTGCAGGCTTTTTGAGGCCAAAGGTAGGAACAAGCTCCCTAAGGCTTGCTCGTGGAACTTCCCCTAGGACAATTAAATGGTAAATTTAAGTCTCATCGACCAATATGCATGTTTATACCATTGATAATCTTACAATTCCTGTGGGGAATTCTGTTCCTCTGACTGCCTATATTTGGTCAGTTCCTTTCAGAGAAACTGGCTGAGGACTGACTACAATGTGATCGGGTTCGGGTTGATCGGGTGGCTTGCTCCATCTAGCATACCCGCCATCGATGGCAACAGCCTCTCTGGGCTCTTTTTCTCCAGCATTGGGGAGGAGCTCGCTCACTTCCCTACTCCCCCTGCCCTCACTTCCCAGTTCTGGTAAGTAAATATTTACCCCTGTACACCCATATATATACATAATACGATTATAACAATCTTTGATACTCTAATTTGTTGAGCTTAAGTGATCACGGCATGAAATTCTGTATTGGATTGATTACAACGGGGATTGCAGTGTTGTATTGTTAATTGTTTAGAGTAGAATTTCTAGGAGAATAGAGTTACAAGGTCACCTGAAAAGCAATTAAAAGGCTAACATGCGAGTGACACTCCAGTTGTTAGAGTATTAAGTGAACTTGTGCAATTCTACATACAATGGGGTAGTATAGATGAGTCTAACGATTGCTTCGAGTGTACTGGAAAGTGGAAACTCTCATAACTGAAGTGGTAGATGCATGAGCTCTCATTTTCGATTTTGGGCACGGTTCATATAAACTGTCGAGCTACAGACCTTTAACTAAAATGAGTAAACGACTAAGTACATGATAATCACCAGGATTTCAGAATTGCTTATGGTGGATACACAATTAAACATACTCTCTTGAGTCTTGTCAAGCCCCTTCAATTGGGGTGATGGTAAAATGGCCCATCTCACGAGCCACAAACACGAAAACCTTCAATACTTATCCCAGCCCAAACTTCTCATCTCTAGCTACTTCTCTTGTTTGGACCCAAGGGACCCTTTCTATAAGTTCAACTTTATGTTTTGTTACTGTTCTCCAAAACGCTAATTTTTCCATGGTATGGCCGCATGGGTCCATGGTAACAAATGCGGAATAGGCCCTTCAATTGCAAGAAGCCAAGAACTAGATTATTCTCTTACGAGGAAACTAGTAAAGTAAAAAATCTCTCCGAGAACTTTACCTTGGAATTATTGCTTCTTCTAGATGTGAGTAACTGTTTGGGAACTTGTAGTTCTTAACCAGCTGGCTGCTATGATAGTTTGGTGAAAGATTGGATTGCATTGGCTGTAAGATCGAAGTTCTCAACCTTTGTCATCAAATTATAGAAAGACACCATGCATATTGCAGCATGTCTATGTAATGGGCAGTAGCAAGTGCCAGTACCACATTAATGATTATGTGCAGTGTGCTTGTACATGAAGTGAATAGTTACAGTGGATCCATTCTCGTTTGTACATCAGTTTAAGTACCTCTTTTGCCAGAAATATAAAATGAAAATAGTGGTGTTACTTCAAAAATACTAGCTAAACGCAGTTGAAGGTCCTGCCATCTATTCTGATGTAATTATTTTAGTTTAAAAAAGTTTTGAACTCTGGAGTAATAGTAGGCTGGCTGCATTGCAATGGTAATTGGGTTACCATGAGATGAATATCATTGCCTCCTAGAGCAACGGGCAACTCATTAATTAATTACTTCCGGCAGTCCGGCACTCAGTATCAACTATCAAGTCATCAACCTATGCGATCGGCCTGCTTTGATTCATGAAAAGACACTCTAGTACTCCCTAGTCCGTACTACACTTTGTAAACGTGAGAATTGTTAAACTGTGAAAGTGTTTTGAGTGGACATGGTCCCATGACAGTTTATAGAGTTAAATGCGCCTCATGTTATGTGTAGCCGCCAAAATAATTTCTTACACTGTTTAAAATATGTTAATTGTAGACTGATGTGTGACAACTGACTAGCCATTTCAAACGCCTCAAATGTCATAGCTTATGAGCCTATGAATGTGTCGAGTATCATAGTTGGCGGAAAAATGCTCTAGTAGCCTTCTCCTAGCATTAGCTAATAAATTTACGTGCATCTATTCTTTTTCAGAAAGAGACCGTACTTCAAATATCCAAACAATTATTGCTCATTACTGTGTCCATGTTAATGTCAGTGTCATCTTGGATTTACTCTACAATTTACCTGTTTTCCTTTTAGCTGATGGTAAGGAAAATGCACTTGACAAATTATTTCTTTACTTGGTACATGCGTGCTCGAATAATGAAGCAAGGTATACATTACCTTGTTTACAACTTCTTTTCAATTTAACTAGTTCAGTTCAGGAGTTCAAGTTTTGGTTCTGTTCAATTCACCAAAGTTATTCACTGTAATTATTGTCAAATTGTTATTTCCTATATCTATTTTCTGCCAAATTCCCAAACATGGATCATGATTTATGTATTTTGATTCTTAGGGAATGAATGTCGACTAACTGATTAACCTTGTTGATGATTACGCTGAAATGCAACAGGTTATGGTTGGTGTTGTGGCATTTGGGGCTCTTCTTGTGCCTTACTTTTGGGCAGATAGGCTTCAAGGGCAGGACTGAAGATTACTTTTGAGAAGCATTTGCATCTCCTATATATTTCCCCCTCTCTCTTTCACTCTGTCATAACCTAAGATAAATGTATGTACAATCCTTTTACCTTTACCATCATGATCATATTCATCAGTTCAGAACTCTTCACTCTTTCCCTCTTTCACCTTTCATAAAGTAAAATTGTCTGTTGTTTCATCCTAAAATACTCAGGAGATTAAATATTCTGAAATTTGCAATTTTGTTATGGTGGCAATTCGTACAAAAAGTTACGGGCCCCAAAATGGCATCTGGTGAAATTATAATGAACTTAAATTTCTAGTATTTTCTTCCAAGACTGGGTATAAAGAATTCCCATGAAAAGTGAAGGACACATATTCTCTCGCTTCTTTTGATAAAAGAAGGGAGCATGGGAAAATCACTATAGGAGCAACAACATCATTTGTGATCACTTTGGGAGGTAGATTTTCAAAAATATGACTTGTGTATTCTCCTTTTGAGCATGGAAGTACAACCCAAATCAAATGATTGGATGACGAATTGAAGATAGTGTAAAGCCGATCAATTTCTTTGGCAATCCCAACTCGAGACAGAAGTATTTGAACCCTAGCAAAGTGGTATACAAATCAATATTGCGCCAATGTACGTAGGGAATCGAATTCATAATTTAAAGTCGACTAGGGTATATTATTGGCATTGCGTTCCTTTTGCAAGTAGCAACAAGCAACCCATGTAAACCACAAATGACAGCCAGAATGTACATCTTTGCATGGACCACGTACTGACATATAGTGATCATAGAACAGACGGCAAAATCAACCTTAAAATTGATGCATTGAATTAAGGTTTTTCTTTTACAAGCTTTTAGTACGTTGTTGGCTTGTATTCATGTTTTGGTCCCCAAGATTTTCAAATAAAGTTTAGTCTTCAAGTCCTTTAGCCAGTCAGTTACTCATGATAAAGCAGCACAATTAACTTTGATCAATCTCGCGTCTAACATCAATTTGTGTTGCCAATAAAAGCCAAGATCAGTGAGTTCTTAATCACATTAATTAATAAGTAGTAGTCATATCTAGTCAGTTTATCAATCGTGGTGAGTGGTGACGTCAAGATGATGTTGTATTTATCTTAAAGCACATAATTTTACTATGAATAGTTGAATACTGAAAATGGCGTAGAAAGGACGTATATAGCTAGTTCAATTGGATTATTTACGTCTTTCACCATGCATTTTATGTAGCTTCGTCGACAAACGACAGCCAAATAGGAGCAAAAAAAGAACGAAATAAAAGAGAGTAAAACAAAGCTAATTATATAAGCATGAAAAACACTGGAGATCCGAAGAGGTATGATCATATTCTAACCAGTGAGCCGTGTCATATATTTCAAATTCCAGCTCCATTTCATATTATAGAAATAGCCACAATCATGTGCTGCGGAGGTTAAGAACATTAGGAAGTAAGAACATTCCATATTTCCATTCCCATTCCCTGGAGATCCATCATCTGGCCTGGTCTGCTGTTCAGTAAAATCGAAGTTGTCATAACTCGTAGCACACAGCCTACATCCAAGATAAAGTAACCCAAGAGGAGTTAGTCCGTTAGCCTATCGTTAATTAAGTCACACCTCAGTCAATAAGTTATGTGGTTGAACACTTGAACCTCCTAGGAGCACCTACAATACCCAAGATCGTGCGTTGGCAAGAGTTTTAGCCCCATCCAAAAAGGTAGTCCCTCTTCGCTTGCTTAATTTTTTTTTTTTTTTAAAAGTAACAGCCTAATAGTGAATCAAACTTACAGCTTAAATCCCTTCAAAATCCCATGGGATTGTTAGTTTCCTAGGAAAGTAAAATTAGAAGGTTGTTTGGTTTAATCAAAATCATGGGTTTTATTTTCCCATGGGATTCACTTTCCCACAATATTAGAGGGAAATGATTCCCAACCTCCCCCTAGATAATTTGAGATTCCCATGTGATTTACTTTCCCACCACCAACCAAACAAATTTGCAACTTTCCCATTATTTTGTCATTCCCATCAAAATGCAATTCTCATGGGATTTAGATACCCATGTAAAACCAAACGAGTCCTTATTTAAGCTGTAATGTAGGTCAATACAGAAAAAATGGTTCTCCATTACTTTTACAATGGTAGGACTGTAGGAGTAGCATTTTACTACAGGATATAGGATCAATGATAACACATACATGGGCCTCCGCAAAAATTGCAATGATCGACCATTGTGTAGTTTACATCAAGGCTTTTTATGTATCACGGGCTAAAGCCTAAGAACAAGCACACCTATATCATTTTTCAACTTTTCACCGATCGTGGAATGGAATTGACTGCCCCTATCTTACTCGTGTTTAGATGATATAGATCTAAACACGAGTTATCCAATAAGAGGAAAAACAAACACGATTGTAATAATAAAAATGTACTCCATCAGTCTAGTTCAGTTTAGTTTTTCACAGTTCAACTCTTAATTTGCGAGCATAAGAAGTTTTGATCATGATATTCATTCATATTTATTAGTATATTAGAAATGTCTCGTCATATAGTTTGCTCAACGTTTAAACAGGAGTAAAGTTGAGTGCATCCCGACCCGAACACCGTCATTGAATGTGGCCTGTATTTACACTCGCTTATTGTTGGTTAATTGTCAAAAGAAAATACTTAAACAAATAATTCAGTTTTTTTCAATTCAGTTCAACTTTAATAAAGAACATGAATAAGCTACGTTAGCTCGAAAATGGCCAATTAAGACATCTATAATTCCTAAGTTGACTTATCTAAAAGCATACTTTTTTATGAGCCAAAATGAGCACCTTGGTCAAATCAATCGATAAAACTTAAATATATGTCAGTTTAACTCCATTGAACTTGCCACAATTTGATGACAAAGTAAAATCCGTCACATTTAACCAAAGTTCTTTAGAGGTGTTTGGCAAATACGATAGCTTATTTAACCATCTATTTTTCTCCAATTCTTAGGTACACCGGGTGTACGGGTACACCTTGTAAATTTATAATTAGTATTACAACAAATATCATTAGTCACATTTTTAGTGCCACTAGTCAGTCCCTTTGTAATTAGTCATAAATCTACAAGGTGTACCGGTACACCCGGTGTACCAAAGACTTGCTGTCTATTTTTATAGTTGAATTTGTTTAACCGGCTTATTTGGGTAGTTCCGTAGTTATATCCAAATATTGTGTTCACTTTGATTTCAAATTTAGTTTCTTATTATAAAATGACTAGGGTGGAAATGTCATCTTTACCTTGATATCAAAATACGCTAGGGGTGTGTGGATTCTTTTCAATTCGGAGAGTATATTGCTAAATAAGGCGACATATAATACCTCACCAAAAACATGTATAAGAGCTTCTTTTTTGTCAAGCAAGATGGTCTAATAAGTGCGTGTTCTTTAGAGCTGAACTGTATTGAATTGGAATGACAAAAAAAAGAACTTTTATTTAATTGTTTTGACACTCAATCAATTATTCAAACCCTTTCAACATTGTATATTTACGAAACAATATAGTGAAATCTTTTCAATGATATATTAATAACAAAAAATAGGTATCATGATCAAAACTTTTTACGTTTGCAAATTACAAGTTAAACTCTGCAAACTGAACTAAACTAAATTAAATTGAATTAAATATAAACTGAACTAAACTAAAGTTGTAGAGATAAGCTCCCAACAAAACACACCTAAATTCAATCCAAATTGACTCATCTCATCTCAACTGGAAGAATTATTTGCCAAGTTCGACTCCCTCCCTAATCAGCTTGTCGGGACACGATCAAATGATCCATGTCCACCTCTAAATAGACTCTACTTCAGCGATAGAAGGAAGCAAGCAACAAGAGGGAGCACCGGAGCAGCAGGGGGATGGGCCACTGGACTGACTTAAAAGGGTACAGCAATTAACAATAAGGGTTTTGTGGGACCTTAAGTTTTTACACGGTCAATTTACCTGGCATGTGTGTTTAAATGTTCATTTTCCAATTTCATATTTTGAAACCAGAAACATGACCGGCAAATTCAAATCTGAGAACGAATTCTTCGTAGCCAAAATTACAGCACGGTTCTGGGGACCCAGACTCTAAATTTCCTGCATTTGCAGATTGAGATAGATGAGTAAAGACAAGTAGACAACTCTTGTTGATCTGAATTAACCTGCTAAATGAATAGTTGTACAATGTTTTTTCGCCTTATTTTCCTTGTAGATTTGTTCTTGCATTTACTCAATATGGTAAAATAGATAGAAGAAACAGTGAAACGGCTCAATAATAGTGACTCATAGAGTCGACGTCTTTTCAAACATGATCCTGCAATTTGCAGCAAATGTCAGAATTGTACTATTGGTTTCAAACTTAAAACTCCGAGTTTTTTTAATAATAAATAAATAAGCTTAAGGTCCCACAAACCCTTATTGTTAATTGAAACTTAAAACTAATAATCGAAAACTTATACGTACGTATGTTACTGTTGGAGGTACGGTGTTGAATACATCCGGTATACAAATATACCTAGGGTTATCATATAAAAATTCTTAATATTTTATTTATTCTATTACAACGGAAATGAATATAGAAACTCCAAGGTCATGTAATTGGTTACTATAAACTATGATTTGGAAAACTTTGAAAAGTGAAGATATACAAATAATTACGTATGAATATGGATATCAAAACTTCTTATGATTAAAAGAAATGAGGTGCACTTAACTTTACTTAACGGGAATAAAAATAAGGAGTTTGAAGCCGAAAATACAAAGTACAAAAATGTAGAATTATATCAAGCCATGTCTCTATGACTTATATTTACCAATTTTCAGTTTAGATGACTAGATCATGTACGTTCAAATTATAATTAGGATTAACTTAAGTTCAATTCATTTAATAAATTTAAAATTCTATTCAACTTAGCGAAATTCAATTCTAAAGAACAATTCCTTAATTAATCAACAAAGAAGAAATTTTTTCTTCACTCAAAATACAATTTACCAAATCAAAGAAATCCATGGGTGATTTCAAGAAAACATCGCATTAAAGTAAAAAGGCACAATGCTAATTGAAAGAGAGTTGCTCAAATGAACAATGAACTCATTGATTGCTAATTCTATTTTATTTTTTTATCTTTTTTATCCATAAAATTTAATTTCCTACTACATAAATACGTCGAACCGGGTCAGATTTTCTGACCCACAATATTTACACATGCACGCCTCTGATTGATCACCTTCCTAGCCCACGTGTATGCCACGTCCCCTCCCTCCCCTCCTCGGCCCTCTCTTAAGTCTCTTTAGTCTTTAATCACATCAAAAGCTTATGCTATGCAATGCTCTCCAATGCAATGTACTAAAGCCAAGCCATCTCTACTCCTCTCTCTCTCCCTCTCTTAAAACTTTCTTTTCCCTCTCAAGACATCCAAAACAAAGCAAATTAAACCTTCCATTTTGTTTCCCCATGTCACATTTTTCCATTCAACATACAATCTCAAGTTACATTCTTTCATAAAGTTTTAGAATTTAGACTAAGTGTAGGGTCAAAAAAAACTATCTATAACTCTCTCTTTAGTCTTTACATTCTTTTAGCAAATCAAGGTTTGATCTTGTACACTTTTAATGCAAGATTGTACCTAAAGAGTTACACTTAAGATATATAACTACCAAGGAAGAAAAAAAAGAGTGGAACAAAAGGCTATGATCATAATAATACTAACCAACTCATTGAAGCACAACATTGCTCAAAACTTTGACAATGCCAAGGCATAACAACAACACCCACCAAAATTCACATAGCAAGATTAGAAAGAGAGTGTCATCATCATCCTCATCTTCATCAGTGGTAAGAAACTACAGGTTCAAAAGGGCAGTTCTGGTAGGGAAAAGAGTTGGCTCAAGCACACCAGTACCAACTTGGAAGATCATTATGGCTGCAGGGTCAAGGTCACCTATGCATAAGCTACAGAATTATGAAAATGGAGTTAAGTATAGTAGCATGGATAATGTTGGTGTTAGCCATAATCATAATGCCAAGCGTAAAGAAGCTTTGTCTGCAAGGAAATTAGCTGCTACTTTGTGGGAGATTAATGGGTTGCATTCTCCTAGTAGTAAAATTCCTCCTGATCATCAGCATTTGCTTTTGGATCAACAACACCCACATAGCCCTGTCTGTGAGGTTAGAAATGTTCACTTTTTTTTTAATATTTCCTGACTATCTTGTCAGTAAATTATGAAGAGAATGTATGGGTGGTAATGCTGATCATCTCTTTGTGTTATGGGCAGAAATTTGATGGATCTAAGGTTGGAAGTCACAGGAGAAGATCTTCAGCAGCTTCACAGAAACTTCAGATCACTGAGTATGTTGCAGGAGCAGAACTTGACACTGAGGTAAGTCTATTGTCTTCTATACACTAAGTTATGTTCACACATTATAAAATTACATCTAGTCCCTTTTTGTTTTTCCTTTAATAAAACATTTGTTGACAATGAAATGTCTGTTTTTAGTTCACATTGATTTCATATCTCAGTGATGACAACTGCTTTGTGTATTTTATTGGTTTTTAGCTAATGTGATCTATTGTGAAACTGAAGTTCTGTGGTCACGTAATTCCCTTTACTTACATGAAAATGGAGTGTCTTTCTGTCAATTATTTTGAAAGCATTGCCCAAAAAAAGTTGGTGATTTAAGGGACCACAATTTGTTTGTTTGTTTGATGATTTTGGTAGATAATGATAGGGAGAGAGACACGTTTGTTGATCTGAGCTCAGTTATGCAGGTACCTAATCATGCCCCAGGAGAGAACACTTTTACACTGAAAACCCGTTTGAAGGATGTTAACAACAGCCTCATTGCATCCAAAGAGCTTGTGAAAGTCCTGTTCAGAATTTTGTCTCAGGAAGAACAGCAATCGTCCAGGATAACCCTTGTTTCGGCCTTAAGGGTGGAGCTCGATCGAGCAAGACTTCAAGTAGACCAATTGATCCATGAGCAACGTTATAGTGGCAACGAAATCGATACGCTGTTGAAGCAATTGGCCAACGAAAAGGCGGCTTGGAAAAGCAAACAGAAAGAGAGGATGCGGGAAACTGTTTCATCATTTGCAAGAGAAGTTGAAGTGGAGAGAAAACTGAGGAGACAAGCTGAGAGGTTGAACAAGAAGCTTGGGACTGAGTTGGCTGATATAAGATCGCATTTCTCGAGGGCAGTGAAGGAGCTAGAAGGAGAGCGAAGGGCGAGGGAGATACTTGAGCAAACGTGTGATGAGTTAGCGAGAGGTATAGGAGATGAAAGAGGCGAGGTGGAAGAGTTGAAGAAAGAAAGTCTGAAAGTCCGGGAGGAGGTTGAGAAAGAACGTCAGATGCTTCAATTGGCCGATGTGCTACGTGAGGAGAGAGTGCAGATGAAGCTTGCAGAAGCAAGGTACGAGTTCGAGGAGAAAAATGCCGCCCTAGAGAGATTGAAGAGCGAACTTCAAGGCTACCTGACTAATGAAGGGGATCAAGAATATGGAGAAGGGCATCCTGATTTTGATGAATTTTTAAGGAAGATGCAACTGAGTTCATCACAAGATGTCGAAAACGAGCATAGTGATCAAGGTGAAGTGGATGATGGAGGGGAGGATTCAGGTGATAGCGAGCTTCATTCGATTGAACTGAATGTGGACAACAATAAGAAGAGCTACAATTGGAACTTCGAAAACAATGGAACAAACCAAAACGATTCACGACGTCCTTCAGTTGAAGAAGTGTTCAAAGGTAGAAGATCACTGTCTGAGAAGATTCAGTGGGAAAGTATCTGTCTTCAAAAGAAGGCCTCAGATGGCGATGTAGAGTGGGATTTTACAGCCAACAAGCAAGGAAACATTATCGGTTTCGATAGAGCAAGGTTGTCCTACCAAGGCTCTGCTAGTCCAGCATTGTCCACGGGTAGATCCTCCAGTTTAAGGGAGGCTTGCACCGCGATCCTGCAAGACTTAGCGTCCAAAAGAGAGAAATTTGAAGGAGGACAATGTGTGGGAACCAAAAGGTGATCAAATACCGGATTTTAACTGATAGACACTTTGTTGAAGATACATTTCTGCCATACTATTGCTCTGTTCTTACTCTGTATTTTCTGTTTCCTGTCCAAGCACCTTGCAAATGTTGCAATTTTCTTTTATTATTTATGTGTATTTTTCAGAAGAGATCCTTGTTTCTCTTTGTGAAACCAAACGGTGAAAAAATGTCTCTTGTAATTTGACATATACTGAGAAATTTTGTAATGTGACATGATGTGAATATAGTTCATGTACAATTATGCACTAATCAATTCATATTCACCTTTCGGAGACTACACAAACTTTATTGTGCAACTTGATAGTTTGTCAAACAGCTAACAGCTTACTCAACAAAGAACACCAGAGCAGTGGCTTCAATCATACATATGGTTACCTTCACTTCTTCAAATCAGTGCACAGTTGATTAATCTAGCTAATATTTTTGTTTCACATCGATGAGCTGTTTCACTTAGCTGCAGTATATCCGAAGAATTCTTTGCCGGATGTTCAGAACTGAGATAAGGCTTAGCAGTAGATTTGGAGTGAATGACAAGTAAATAATATTCAAAGATTCTCGGTCTTAGGCTCTAAGCTAGGTGGATGATAATCAGACACCTCAAAGCAGCCGACTACATATTAATATAATACGAACTATTTTAATACACAGGATAGTTCGAGTCAAAACCTTAAGTTTTGTCAAGTTTAATAGTTTATGGATTGATATAAAAAGATAATTGCTTGGCATATTTACAAAGTAGAAAAATGAGATTAACAATGAAACTTCCACATGTTCACGCTGGCTTAGTTAGAAAACAGCAAAGATCAAAGGAATTTTTTGGTAGCCTTCACATGCATTAGCATCCCATCCATAGACTATTATTATGACCATATCTTATTTTCTTGTATTCTATACGTTATTTTAAGTTTCTGTGGTGAACCAAAGACTAGAAGATTGCTGCAAATGTGAACTTTCTAAAAACTTCACCAAAAAGATGAATCTATTGCAATAATGATTAAACAGTTTGATCCTGGATTATTGAGGGACCAAATCGGTTAGAATGATGACATTTTTTGAGTAGGAAATGATAAAATCATGTGCACCAATGACCAGGAAAACTCAATAAGAGAGAATCATATATTAGCATCATTTAATTTGCTTGTAGGTCTGTGTCTAATCATAGACAAGAGCCTTCTTCAACCTTCTTAGTTTGTAATTTTAAGGGACTAAAGCAAGAAGGTGATGCAATAAAGAGACCAGTTGGCATGTGAGCTAATGGTATAAGGTTGGAATGCACCCCTATGGGACATAAGGGCATGTGACTTTGTAGCATAATACATAATTGCAGCGATTTGGTTTCATGTTTGGGGCTACAACCTCCTAAACATGTCTTTTTGGCTCTTGTAATATGTTTGAAGTATTAATAATACACAATCATTTTGTCAGAAAATCAAAATTTCAGGATCTACTTCCTTGTACATTCCTATGTGCTGACAAGATTTATCTTCTGAACTAATAGATTTTGGTGGAAAGTTTTGAGTTCATCTGTTCTTATATGATAGCGATGTTGCAATTTGATTACTAGCAGTAAAAACAAGAAGAAAAAGATAACTAGATCACACTAGTTCACCCTTGAAAAGGAAACATGATGCTTCATAAAGGTTGGCTATGGTTGTGTACTTGTGTACATCGTATACACGCATATAAATATGGTCATGAAAACAGACCAGACAAGTTAACACTTACAGTACTCAGCATGTTTTCATCCTTGGGGTCTTCAATAATCACTACCATAGTACCATTGTAATTGGTATTTTGTACCCAACCAAAGGGTAAACAAATAGATGGATACAGTAGAAATGTACATTCTGCTGACTATTATAATGAAACAGTTACTGCTACAATACTACCATCACCAAACTTACATGGTTCTCTCCTCTGCTGCAGTACCTGTAACTCTGTAAGGCTGTAACCTGAAATTCTCTGAAGTAAATGAAACCATCCAATATTTACAGTCTGTTCTCAGATAATTTCAACCATCATTTGGTACACTACATGTAATCTACTTAGTCCATCTAACTCTTAGTATCTGACTTGGATAGACTGTCAATATATTTCAGAAAATTTAGATGTTCACAAGCCAGAATAATAACAAAGAAGTCGTCAAGACTTCACATTCTTAACATGTCTGCCCTTTCCCATGTTTGTCTTGTCATTCCCAACTGAGTAGCCTCTCTCACTTTTATTTCTTTGGCAGATAAGTAATCGGAGAATGATAGAGTAACCCGGTGGGTCAAAAACCTGGTAGTATGTAAATGTACCTTTATCTCTCTAAAATCAACAAACTACCCCTCTAAATTATAGAAAGAGATATAGAGAAAATTTTGTGGGTCATTGACCCGGAGGGTTAGAGACGTTTTCCCCAAGTAATCTCTGAGAACCGAGTTACTATGATATCAGAATTTTTATGGTAAAGTTTACAGCCCGTTCTTTATAAACTAGCTCTGACGACAATATTGCACCTTAAAATTTATCTTACTAAGCCATCTGCTGTAGAAGGCGGTCCAAATTGCCATAAAATGAGGTCAAAACTTTCACTGACAAATTAAAAATGAGAAATGAAAGAGCTCGATTATCAAAATAACAGTATAAAAATGGAGAGGTCATATGGTTCTCCCTTATTCCGACAGATCAATGAAATGGGCATATCCAATCATATACTGGTAGTAGCTTTAGACTGCCCAGTGTCCAAGAATAATCATCAGCTTACCTGATTTTCACCAATGATAAGCAAGAATCATCAAGATATAAATATAAATATAATTATAACTGAAACTAGCTACTAAGATGAGCAAAGACGTGACAGTTATAAAATCATATCAGATCAACAAGGCTTTCAATCTATTCAACTGGAGATCTTAATTCTTATGTCATCAGCATTCAACAAAAGACTACAGGAACATGTGGAGTAATGTCACTGGTAGGCGGCGGTCAGACGAGAATCAACAGAAGTGGAGAAAACATGGCATTGGAAAGTTCTGTAATTTAGAAGAAATGAATCAGAAAGAAACTAAGATCACTTTGTCTCCTGAGCTGAGAATAAAATACAATACAAGACCAGGAAAATGAGTGGACCAATATAATCTGATTCTGGGCGAATTATACAGTCATCAACTTATCATGACTCTTCCCTCTTTCGTAGTGTCATAATCGTAAAACATCTTCCAAACTGCTGAACATGTATGCATATACAAAACGTAAACATACATGAGAAGTATATATCCAACATGCACAATAATAAGTCTGCGAGTTTGTCTAGCGGTGAACTTCTAGATTTCTGACATAGTGACATGCATTATACTCCAGAGAAGAAAACAATGAAGGAATAAAAAATTTTTGCTCATATAATTAAGTTACTGAAAATGAGGACTATCAAAGAAAAATCATCCCAAATAACAACAACAACCGAGTGTAAATTCCATTCAATGGGGGTGTTCGGGTCAGGATGTCCGAAATAACATGACCTTGAATTTATCATCTCTCCAAGGGAAGAGATGATGAGATGATTGAAAAAATATAATATGCACTGTGCTTTAGTCTGATTGATTATTTTTGGATTTCACCTATGACCAGTCTCATGCATGTCTCAAAAGTTTGCGCGCCCCAAAAAATTCTTGGGTGGCAAAAATACCAGTACAATAGTTTTTGAACCTACGAGCAAGCAACTAACCTTATTTTGCTAATATTCTAGTACAATTATGATATATTATGAAGCAATCTAATCCACAATTCACCAATACGTCCAAAACAGACAGTTGCCTAGCTAGATATTAACCAGAGAAAAATTAATTAATCTCTGACTCGAATCCTAGCAGCAGGAAATCCAGTTGCTGTATTGCAATTTACAAGTGGTGACGCATATCATTGACAAGAAAATAACAATGATAGAAAGATTATTATGCAATGAAGTCAAATAGATATGACAAAGAGAGCAACACAGCCACCTAACGATCGAAAACCAGGTTGTCTGTGACTTTATCCTCTTCATGATACAGTCATACAGAACATTTGATCATACTTGTCCTACAAAAATGACATGTGCTGTGGCATTAAGTTTGTAACATTAAACCAAGAATTGACTAAAATGGCGATGACATGGCATCTGGACTTTACAGTCGTGAAATGAAGACTCAATAACAAATTGTTGTCAAAAGTTGAGCCTAGAAACACTTAACCAGTTAACCACATCTGCTAACAGTCTATGATTCAGCTGCCAGACGCTGAATGATCGCTTGCGGAGTTATTTCGACAATTCTGTAAGGCAAGACTTACATCAAGTACTCCTATTTCCTAGTTTCAACTGTACACAACTCTTCTCTGGTGTGTACAGAAATAGAGAAGAATACAGCAGACTTGTGCATGTTGTGAAAAAGTTGTAAATTGCAGGTCTGGTCAGCCAAGAAACCTCATTTTACTGTAATGTAACATGAAGTTAACTGCACTATCTTAGCATTTTCAGCAAGATAAATAATTCAGAATTCCAGATAACATTCTAACAATGCTTAAAACAGACAAATGGTCCATCGGCTTGAAGATGTTTTAAAATCCAGAAAAGTCAAAACATCAGATGGCAATAATCAGGTTTAAAGGGCTAGACTGCGGGAGCTAGTAAGATAAGCATTGACCACCCCTCGCTTGAGCTTATGTTAATCATAATGAACTCCAGAAGTTCCGCTAATCTGCCAAATGTTATGCCACTATAGAAAATCAGAACAAGAAGAAATGGCGAGAACATGGAGAAATGACCAGGCATTTTGAGGTGAAAACGTGAAGAAGAATATGCAGATCAGCAAGGATAAGAAACTGATATTGACTGTCTGTGTGCAGACAGTAAAATGAGAGAGATGGAAAGAAAACAACCTCATCAACTGAAAGTTCATATCAGATGGTTGATGAAAGGTAAACAAAATGGGTAAGACCGAAAACGTTTTACACCTCCTAATTTTCTAGAAGTAACTTAATAAACGTCGCAGATATAACAGTATTAACCTACAACAACAACAACAACAACAACCGAGTGTAATCCTCATTCAATGTCGTTCAATCTTAAGAAGCTGCCAAACAAAAGTGGGCAAGTTTTTGACTAAGAAGTGACCCGGCTTCTCATAATCATGTGTTCTCTTCTGCTAAATCTAACATGTGCCTTGGCTAGTCAGTTCACAACATAACCATTTGGAATGTTCAGTTTTCTGCCTTTCTATTCCTGTTCTTGTTTTCGTTTGAAACCAAAATTGATTAACAGGGGATATAATTATGAGATGACAAAGAGAACTAACCAATATAGACTATGCCAAAAAGAAGTGGGCTATGTAGGGGACATAAACACGGGTGCCTAGTTTATATGGCTCCATTCGTACACTGTACCACATATATTTCATGCTAAAAGTCACTCAGAAACCACTACGGCATAGCAGCAACTAACGTACACTTTATGTCAAATCATTAAGATGTGGACATGCGCTGCAAGCCTGCAACCTGCATGTCATACACTCATACCACCCATGATAGAAATGACTTGAATCTCATATTTGCAAACGACACCAACCATAAAGAATGAAAGACATAGAAGGAGACTGGACAAAAAGGCAATGACAAACAGGATAAACCACACAAGTTCCAAATTAACCTGGATGAGGAGAACCTGCACTTCAGGTTTCTCAGTCGCTTGAAACTACTGTAGTCTGTAGAGCAGCTCTAAGGCTGAAATTCGCCGTGTCAGACTGTCAGTAATTGTACAACGTTGTATATATGTCCTCCAACTTGTAATCTGGCATCAAGTGTCAGTCAAAATTTAAACTGGACAACTAATGATTGATAGTAACCAACCCATCTCACATGAATTCAATTCCACTCAGAAAAACAATGAATAATATGGCTACCACAGTATCCTTATAGTATTTGGCAGTAAGAGTAATCATTTCTCTGTTTGAGGGGACAGTAAGAGTTATTCATGTACTATTTCGCTTTTCTGATATGGTGCAGCACTGCAGCTGTGGTAAACTTGGTGGCAACATCACCAACAGGTTGATTTATTGTTTAATCACCTAAAACCTTAATTTCAAAAACACAATAAACAGCTACATAAGAACTTGATCCATAGTCCTTTGTATCACTGTCAAGGGAAGAATGAACGAAAATAGATACAGAATGGAAAGTTTTCTGCAAACTTTATTGTTTAGTTGAAAGGTTTTACTTGCACATAAATTATGTGATCAGTCATTACAACA
>ONZK01001582.1:37880-49506 GCA_900322385.1 Pharnaceum exiguum | reverse complement strand
GAACGCCAATGCTTTGATGCAGTCTGATGACTGGAGATCCTTAATTGATGACGCTAAAGCTAGGAAGTGCTTTATGGATATGGAATCTCTACCAAAAGACTTCCTTATACCCAGAGGAGGGCCTTCTTACAATTCTTTCCCTAGTAAATTTGCTTCTGGTCCTAGGGGCATGCGACCAGGAGGCCCACGGCCAAGGTTATATGACATATCGCTAGAGTCCAAGCCAGGAACACTTTCAGAAGATGACAAGTCAAAGCACTTCTCTACCCGCAAAGACTGAATATTGTGATCTCATTGAAACCTCTCTGAGGATCCTTCACCTCCATCAATTTGGTGATTGACCGAGTGATCTGCTGCAATCCAAAGAATAAATCAACTCGGATGAAATTCAGAAGGGGAAGACCCCATTGGGCTAGATGCAAAGCAATGGTTTCTGATGCATTTCGTTGTCAAAAGTTCTCTCGAAGGTGATGATTTGCAGTTCCTTGGGTTTGTGATTTCTGACACATCGGCCAATTGCAGATGGTTCAACTTGATATTTGACCAGCCAAGAAGTACAAATGCTGAACTGTGTGCTTTAGCTGGTGCTCGAGCAGACCAGTCAAATCCTCAAACAATCATGATAACATGTTTCAGAGGTGACATGGTCTTCAGGATTGTTGACCGATTTTGTTTCACGAAATGCAGTCTTCGGGCCGAATGCTTCTCCGTCTATCCCTCTGAAGAGCTGTGAGCCGCTTCCACTCTTTTCGTTTATCCCTCTGAGGGGCATATAGCCGCTGCCACTATTATATTGTGGACTTCAGTGACCTGAAAAGCAATCAATCCCTCTGAGGGTATCTTCTACTAAAGTTTAGACAGCTTGCACGGTGGATGTATTGCTCTTCACTAATGCAGTGTACTTTTTTGGAACGTGCATTTGCACTAGTTTGGAGTTATTTATTCAAACCAGCCGGGGTTTATGTTTCAGTTGATTAGTTAGGACCTATAGTCTATAGATTGAAAGGAGTACATGATCTGTACAAGAAAATTTTAGCGTCGACAGGCATAAAAGGGATGTTGGAATATTTATGTACATACACAATTCAGCAATAGATGAAGCAATTCTTTTTATTTCACGTACGAAGTGTAAGATTATGATGTTGGTCTGATTGCTCTTCCCTGACTTCCAGTTACTTAAGAGTAAGACAATTTGTTTTACAGAGTTGAACCCTTGTTCTGTAGGACTTATATCTACTTCTACCAGTTCGGTCCAGTAACCGCCAATTAGAAGGTGTTTGGCCAAGATTTAGACTACATGTTTATTCACATTCCCAATCCTCCTCCACCATCATCATATGAAGTCTTAAGTACTATCTAAAATTATCAAAGCAAAAGTATCAAATTTTGGGCTTTTTGCTTTTGAGCATTTTTTACAAGTCTTTGAAAGCTTTTAGGTAGTTAATTTGTGGTACAGGTGGTGGGGAAATTATCAGAAGATTACAAGAAAAATCACTTTTGGTGTAAATCTTGGTGCTAGAAATATATGCAGCATGTAAAAAGTACAGATTATTCCCAACAATTTTCAAAGTAGGAATTATTGTGAGATAATCGGCTCAAGTAGGGATTATTGTGGGATAATCGGCCCAAGTTGTTTACGACATTGAAAGACCAGTTGACACTTGAGAATCCAAGTGTTCGTTAATGCCGTCTATTTTTGCAACAACAACAACAAGTCAACAAGTATACCGTCTATTTGATGTACTGTATAAGTTGTTCGCTGCTTCTTTACGTATGTCAAAAAGTAATTTGTCAATGTTTAAAGTTCGTTCATTCATTGAGCATATCGATACTCCATAGTACCTTTGTGACATTTCAATTTTTGCAAGTCCCGATTGACTTTATTTTGAATGAATACATTGACATCCTCAAAAAAAAAAAAAGAACAACAGAGACGGTGTCTGCAATATAAACGTTTTAAAAGACAATAGAGAACCCATGCAATAATATATACGTTCATCTCAAAATGCCGCCATAAATCCGTAAAACCTGTCCCTAACTCCCTACAACAAATGCATTTCGAGATAGAAAAGAAAATAGAAAAAGACAGTACTACCATAGGAATCAGGATTTACGAACATCAGAAAAATAAAAATAAAAATCATGCAACGAAAGTACGAAACAAGCATACGCCCTACCCAAGTAAATACCTAGCATAGATTGGGCGAAGCTGGAGTCTAAAAGGGTCAAAACCATGCCCAAGAAGCGTGTGATGCGCCCATATATGTCTAAATACCCTAGTTGAAAAGCCTAAGATCGTGCTCAACCTTGTGCTATTTCCTTTCCGAAGGCCAAAGATTAATTGGAATCACAAGAAATGATCTTGCACCATCTTCTTCAATTTCACTAGCTCTTGAACGGTCGTAGGCCTCAGTAATTCTCTTTCATGATGAAGCAAACCTTTATGTTGGTTGTTGTGATATGCAGTCAATAGTTCACTTATCAACTTATGCAGTTTTTCAGGCGTCCTGCAGACAAACAATGAGTTTACCAATCATCAAATGAGAAAGTAAGTGCAGTACCACACAAAATAATTCAATTGATAGGGACAACAGCATCTTAGCAAAGTTAGTGACGGATAAACGTACGTGTACAAGTGTTCCCCATCCTCAGTTACAAGTTCCTCTCCTGGTGTAAAAGCATTCCTCATAGCAGAAAGCTTCTCCTCCGGATCCTCAATAAAGAGAAGGCATCTCAAAATCTTTGTCACCTTAGGCAATCGCGACTGAACAGATCTTACTGCATGCATGTACATCTTATACATCATATATTTCACCTGCAAATCAAAACTTATCAGGAACTAACGAGGGGAAAAAATGGTAGAAGGATAAAGAAATTGCAAGCACGCTAAAATTACACAATTTTAAAGTAAGGCAAAAGCATATTGTGGAGATACTTCTCGAACTAACGAACTTCATTAATGAACCTTTTTCTTCAACTAATTAAAAGAAAATCAACCACTTCCTTCGAGTCTTTTCAGTATGTTTTCCCAAACTTCATTTGTGATCTTTTCTCCTTACCTAATAAATAAAAAAACACAACCACACTTCCTTTATGTCTAAACACCTCCTGAATGGTTTACCGAAAAAAAAAACACCTCTTGAATGGTCGTTTGCTGAATAAGAACCCTTTAGTAAGAGAAAAATCTATATATTGGACCATTCGATTCTGAGTTGCTTTTGGTAACAAGTATACGCATATATCTAAACATAGAATTTAGTTCAATTGAAAGGTTCAAACTGTTACATAAGCAAAGAGGTTTGTGCAGAGTTGCACACTTAAAATGCTTAAAAGTCATGTAACATGGAAGTACTAAAATCTTGTGAAAAGGATGCGAAGCGTTAATCAACTCATTCTTTATGATTGGCTGAAGCTTTAAACTACAGTAAGTCATGAAAAACGAAGAGGAAATAGAAAAGGTAATAAATGGATAATAAGCTGAAACTGGGGAACCTATACCGAAATGATGAGAAAGCTACGACACACAGTAAAACTGAAAAAGACCCAACTGACAATATCATTCTCTTACCTCATCTTTTGTCACAGAAGATTCCTGGGCGGTTGACCACGCTTTAGCAAGCCTCATCGCCACAAAGGAATCAAGCTGGTTTTTCTCCGCTAACATATCAATTTTTCGGCATGCTGCATTTATACTGGGAGAATTGACAATGTCTTGGAATTTCAATTCAGCAGCATTCATTGATTCTATGGTTTCAAAAGCTTTATCATAAGCTCGTAATGCGCCCGCACACAACTTCGCAATCTCTATCACGTCTAAATACGCAGAGCAATCTCATCACTTACCAGAATACAAGATGGAGACAGAAAGAAACAGAAAACAAAAACTTGGTGCAGGACAGGGAAGACAACAGTAAGCGAATGCTAAGAGGAAGAAGGGAAAGCCAAGGAAAATTAGAATGAGAGTGGACGACACTATCATGCCAATAACCAAACCCAAATATCTACCAGTCCACTCCAGACAGTGCAAATTCAATATAAGAAAAATAACACATCAGGACTGACAGATTCCTAGCACTAAAAAATTCCAGGGAGCAACCAGGAAAAGAGAATTCCTTGATTTAAGTATTTTTTGGATGAAATGTGGCGTAGTTATAGGAGGAGAGCCATAAACACAGAATAAAATCAAATGTATAAGAGAGGTAAGTAAGTTCAACAAAATTATATTACCGTTCCAAGAAAGGGACCAGATACCAATCACAGAGCAGAAAAGAAAAGCTAGTTAGGTGAACAATACAGAAATTTGTAAGTTTAGCAATCTAATGGAGATATATTAATGCCAAAACCATACGCCAGATGAATTTTACCAATACTCATTAAGTTGAATACGAGTGGACAGATAGAGGGAACAAAATATACAAGACAGAGCATAATTTTGTACCAAGTGCATGTTAAGAACTGAAAGACCTAGACCTAAGGTAAGATCCAGACATAAACCAGCAAGAAAAAACTTGGATGGGATCCATGCCTGGAATGTAACAATAGCTCACATGGCAAGGATTACGGCTGGGTTGGTCGAAGTAGGGGAAATAAGATCATTTTCCTTTGGAAATTCTGAGAAGGATTATCATTCTCACTTTCTTGTTTTGTCCAAGGCATGCTATGAAAATGCTCAGAATCACATGGATTGTCTATGCAAAGAGCACCCATTTTATGCACAAAGTTGAAACAATTCCTTTGAGTTTTTACATTTTTCTTCCCGTCTATTGCCGACGAAGTTGGAAGAATTATTACTATCTTTCAGCTTTCGGAGATTATGGACTAAATCAAAATGGCTAAAACCCTTTTGGTACAACTAAATTTAAGTGAAGTTGCGGGAAGTCAATAATTCAGTGCAACCTCGGAAACGTTCAAAGCAAGGGAAAGGTTGCCTACATCATAACCCCCAACACCCCCATGGAATCCTATACTGGGTTAATGTTTTTGTTGTTGTAATAGCGGCAAGCAAATAAATATAAAAAAAAAACTGAAATCGACTTAACCAAATTCACTTACCATTTTTCTCTTCAGGTTGGTCATAATATGATGAAGCAACCATCCCAACATGTGTGAAAAATTCGTTGGTAAAGTCTTTGCGTCGCCTCGCAACAACTTTTTCAATCTCAGATGGGGCTCCTCTGACCAAGTCAAGAAGCTCATTGTGTCTTTGCACATCGTCATCAATCTGGACACGAGAACTTTTCAATCATTCCACAGACAAATTATATATAAGCCTACAAAATGAAACATAGACATAAGTACAGACAACATAAGCAGGTGAGTACACACAATGAAATGAGTACAAAAAAATCATGGTAAAAAGTTTATGAAGAAGTGAATAAGGTAAATAATATCATGGTGACAAGAACCCTTTGCAGAGAAACTAATGTAAATCACTGAGTGAAACATCAGAAATTCTACTGAAGCGAAAGCCCACAAAGAACCTAAAAATAATTAGTGTAACCATGAACAGACAAATAAGAGTGCTTCAACAGAGTATTCCCAGAGATACCATATATGTGCAAGATTGCTTCCCTGACGTTACTCAAACCAAAACTTGGCGATTTACTGTTTGGTTAAATGAAAGGTCAAAGCCACAAAGGTATCATCATGTAAACATTTCTTATCCAAATACGCAATTTTCTCCTTTAAATGAGAACCATAGTGGTAATCTGGTCTGATGCTCAAGATGAAGATGCAAACTAAGCTCAGCATAGATAACAGATAGCAAAGAAGCTCGAAAAGCCCTCAAACCACTGTATCTTGATGAAACAAAGTTATGAAAACGGATGGAATGCCTGAATGATATCAACCCACCTCTTTCACTTTCCTTGCAAGCCTATGCAAATTGTGCTTCATTTCAGGGTTCTCTTCATTATCTGCTCTGTCCTGACAACGCTGAAAATAGTGACTTCGAAGATCGTTCCAAGATTTGCTAAAAACTATTAGCTTTCTCCAGTCGGATGGTTTGGGCTTGTCTACCAAAAAGAGATCAATCAATTTATCACAAATATTGTCCATACTTTCCTCAGCAATGTCATCGTCCTTTTCTGTAGGTTCACCACCTTCTGCGACGTCATTTAGGGAAGCTGGAGGTTCGAATAATTGTAACTGCTCTTCTTCCGAAGTAGTAGGTGATATAGATGCATTACCGACATTGGATGCAATAAAGGGATAGTGCAACTTGCTGACCTTACGAAAATAACAACCTGGAACGTTCAGCAAGGGTATCATCTCAGGTAGGTATCATAAGGCAAGCCACATAAGTGCCGATATGCTTACAACCTTATTGAATCAAAAAAAAAAACATACAAGAAAGGAACTCTTTAGACACCATAAGTGCCCTTGTGTTTCACAAAACCATTTCAAAATCTACACCATCATGCATACAATTACTGTATAACCAACTTGCATAAAAACTCGAAAAAAGTACTTTCTGTTCTATCAAAAAAGGGGGAAAAGCAGTACTTTCAGTCAACAGAACTATACATACCAGAAGCAACTTGAGAAAGGTGGATGGATACAAAAAGAAAGAAAAAAAAAAGGGAGGTTTGATACTTATTGAAGCTCTAACCATCATCATCATCACTTCTACTGAAAAGATATTCACATGGGCTAAACTTGAGAAATAGTAATAACATTAGCTCATTTAATCTAAATACACTAGCTATATACAGGTAATAAAACAATCCCAAAAAAGGACTAGCACACTTATAACCGTACAAGTAAGTTTAAGGTAACATTTACACAGTGGCTACTCATTATCAAAGCAGTTGCAGCAAAGATAATCGAGACACACACTGACTAATACCAAGAAAAGAAAAAGAGCAGTGAGAGAGAGAGAGAGGGAGGAGTACCTGAGGAGGGGAAACTAAGGGAAGAGAGCTTGTTGGGGAAAGGGAAAGTGGGGGAGAGTGAGGGTGTTGCTTTTAAGGTGGCAGAAGAGAAAGAGGGTATACAAGCCATTTGTGCCTGCCTCTAGCTGTCTGTGTGTGTGTGCGCGCTTGGGAGGTTTTAGCCTTTCAGAGGTTTTTGGTAACAAAATAGGATTTTTGTTTTGTCATTTCTTGGCTAGTACTCGTAGAGTCGTAAATAGAGAAATTAGTCAATTACACCCTTAAAGTTTATATATGGGAATTTATCATTTTGGTTATCTGACATATAGCATAATATCAAATTGGTACCCGTTTTTTTCAATATTCAAAAATAGTTACCTGACTAATTAAAGGTTGTACCATTTTGGTTACCTGTCTGGTTTTCGTCACTGAAAAACGTGAAAATCGGGGCTATTTTGGTCATTTTAGCATCCCAATTTGTTTAAACTGTAGTTTTCCTCCTTAACAATATAAAAGAAAAGAATTATGATGAAAATGAAATCAAAATTAGCGTTTTTATTCTTTTATTAAGTTAGGGAATTTTGGCGGGAATTGTCTTCTTTTTAATTAAATTTATGTTCTTATATTAAGTTAAGGAGCTAAAGTACACTACAGACAAACTTAGATACTATGATGACCAAAATAGCCCCAATTTCACGAGTTTCTATATCTTAAACCAATGAGTTAACTAAAATGGTACAACCTTTAATTAGTCATGTAACTATTTTGGAATATTGCAAAAAACGGGTACCAACTTGGTATTATACTATATGTCGGGTAACTAAAATGGTATATTTCCTTTATATATTACACGATGTATTCTAATTCATGTCTTGTTTGCAAACTACACCCCAAACACCTCCCATTAAAAAAAACATGTCATGTAAAAATATATATGAATTGTACTTTTTTCTTTTCCAAATGACCAATTAAAATAAAGTCATTGTAAATCGGGTCGGATCGAACCAGTGCCGAATGGAATCGAAGTCGAACCCGACGCGGCCGATGCGACGCGAATTGATATTTTTTTCAAATCGGTGATTCGATTCGAGTCGGATCGGCCATGAACCTATCCAAAAACGACTTGTATCGAGTCTTTGATTTGGGTCAAGTTGAATCGTTGATTTATTTTAAGTCGGGTCAAATCGAAATCAAATCGACACGGTAAATAAAGTTCCGCATATCATGGACAATCTTATTACTATTAATGAAATAATCAATGTTTACACATTTCGGGTACCGGGTCTCGATAGACAAACTTATGGTTATTGGTACATGTTCCGGTCAAATTTGGAAAAAATTAAGTCAGAATTAGAAACGATTCTAACCGGTTCCTAAAATTTGGATCAGTCGAGTACCCGGCTTGGATGCTCACCCTATATCGATTTGTCGAATATTATAAAGCCAACTCTTATGGACAAGACGAACCTTGGCTGGCAAGAATCATCTCTGGATCCGTGAACAAGTGTCTAGCCCGGTGACAGTGGGTGTAGGCATAACAGGGGCATAATCCGTTTAGCCAAAGGGGCTAGATAGATGGAGCTCTGAATGGTACTTCAAATTTGACATGTAGTGGGCAAAGTTACAAATCATCCTTCCCATCCCACTACAATCCTTGTTTGTATAAGCTTTAGTGTTGGTATCCGGACTCAACTTCAACTTTATAGTCTGTGTGAGCAAAGTTGCAGTTCGGATAGTAAATACATATGAATCCTTTCATCACAGCTTGACAGGGGAAGTGCTTATAGTTCGATGGTCGCATAGGCCGAACGTGTAGCACATGTTGTGGGTTTATCACAAGCTCATCTTGTAAATGCCCTGTCGAGTTGCCTGACGTGTTTTCAATGGGGATGTAGCCAAAGGGCAATAACATGCGAGACGTACGAAGTTGACGCCTTATTGCTGGAAACAAAAACAGGATCAGAACAAAGTTTGGGTTTTGATATATTTCAAGACGTATCTCAAGAGAGGGGTGAATTGAGATAGGTTATTTTTCAAACTTAAAACGTAGTTCCTTACATCTAGTTCCTCTTTACTCATAAATGTGTATGTAAAGAGTAAATGCAAAGAACGACAAAGCGAAGTAAGAAACTTGACACACAGAGTTTTATAGTGTAAGCCCAAACGTTGGGAGAACACCAATGAATCTACTATCACGTCTCAAAGAGACTAACAAGTACAAGTTTCTTTCACACTCATTCTTGCCTCACAAGAGCACATTAGCTCTCAACATAGTCACTAAATGACCACACTCTTAAGGAGTCACACTCTATTCAAAGAGTTTAAAAGTACTTGACTTATGAATTAGATTTACACAGTGTAAAGATCCAAACTTCTGTACTTTGTTGTGGAACTTGATGAACTGAGGACAATGTGTTCACTTGATCTTCAGGGGGAACTAGGTTATGCTGATGTTGGAACTGTATTACGGATTTTCTTTGTAGTTTGATAACCTAAAAATGTTCATGTCGCATCTTATATATAACATCCATCTTATTATATTCTTCATGACCAACATGGATATCCGTTCTTAGTGGTTATCAAACGCTCCAACTCTTGGGCTAATTGTAAATAGTAATATATTCATGAAATCTTTCCATACTTAGTCTATTCGACATTAGTAAGTAAAGATTGTTTCAAATGAATAATATATATATCGGTGTATATATATCACAATCAGAAAACAACTTATAATGATTTCTTCCTGACTTACACACAATCACCAAGATACTGAATATATACTTATATACGCGTATCTTCAATTCTTTGCAGCATCTGACATAAAAGTACGATATGCAGTGGCGGAGTACCTTTGGGACATGGATGTCACCCTAAAATTCTAGAAAAATTTCAATATTTACAATTTGTATTGGTCAATTAGCACTAGTAGACTGTAGTTGAGCTTGTAGACCACTAGGAATGCCTCATTTCTTGCCAATGTTCGATCTCTAGGAACTGCATCACGCTCAGTTTCATTATTTACTTATTTTGTTATTTTTTCTTCTAAAAGATCTTAATAGGCCTTACCTATAATTCTATAATGTTTGGCCCTTTAGCACTACTTTCCCTTTTTTATATACCTACTTGAGTAATTGCGTCATGGTGTAACGGTAAATACTACCTACCAGGCTACCATTATCACTCTAGCGTATTCATTTCCTCAATCTCCAATCAAAAGACAAAGTACTCATATTTTTTTTTTGCTATTTAAGGAAACTTATCTTACTTTTTTTTTCCCTTGAATAAGTTCCTACCATTAAAACTTTTATAGAAAACTTTGGGTTAAGCGGTTTATATTTGGTGCAATCGAAACTTCTTTTGTCTAATTACTGGCTCTTTATAAAGTGTATCGTATGAAGCCATTTAGCACATATATTTGTGAAGTTTTGAGGTATAGTTATTATTTAAATACTTTTAAATTTTTTGCTCATACTTGAGATCGTTTTATTAAGATATACGAAATCTCTTCTTCTTCTTTTACCCTTTTTTCCTCCTTTTCAGAAAATCATTCTAATGTTAGCATATTTTGTTTTTCCTTAAGTAGTCTTGTAAGTCTAAACTTCTATCCCGAATGATAAAAATAAAAGTTCCACTAAATAGGAATATGATAAGAGTATAGTTTATTTTTTATACGGGCCCTAACTTTTACATAATGACCATCATTTTTCCAATATATCGTAAGTTAAAGTAATGATAATGATGCAATAAATCGATTAAAATACGTGAAAACTTATGGATGACTTTTAATTTAAATTTTTTGGTAACTTAATTACCCTAAAACTCAAATAAATTTTATATTACAACTCTTGTTCGTGATGAGTTGTTAAGTGTCTTACAGTTCAATTTTTATTTTCATTCCGCTACTCCTAGATCAAAATCCAGGATTCGCCACTGACAAAATGGGCTCAGGACATACACATGTAAGTAATTTAATATAAAATATATTGTACGATAGTATATATAACGTAATATATTATATATATCACGAGTAAGAAAAATGTTTTCGACACACACGCATGTGTTTAATAAGTCAAATATCCATCTTCCTCCAATTAACCCTAGATATGTTTACAACATTGTACACTCTGTTGATACTCGTGAAAAGAGCACTTCTAAATATCAGCCTCCCATAACCGCAAATGCTGACTATTCAATGGGAGAAAAACCTTAGTGTTATACGCAACATTGGCTAAACACCATTTTTCTACAACCAAAATCATGGTGAGATGATTAAAATGAAGACGGCTGTCTTAGACAGCCCGAAGCTAACAAAGTGCTATTTTGCGATTGCATTAATGCTATAGAGCGAAAAAATGATCTCATGACATTTATTAAATACAAGCTAGTCTATTCCTAAATATTTTAGTTTACTTCATCATTTAGTTTATCAAATTTCGATTTATTGTAGTCCATTTCACTTAGCTTAGTTCATCATATTTCAATAAACTTCAATTCAATACATCAATTTAGGTTCGCTCAATGAAGTCAGATTTTTTTCTAAGTCAACTAAGTTTAATTAGTTGTGTTTATCACATTTCAAGTCAATTTAATTCAATTTATCTAATTTCAAGTCAATTGAGTTTAATTTAGCTCAATTCAATCATCATATGTCAGGTTAATTCAGTTCATCTTCAATTCATATAACTCAAGTTCATCACTTTTCAACACACTTATGTTCAATATCTTCCGATCCGAGTGGACTTGACCTACATTAG